>JBAGKO010025240.1:0-10904 GCA_037177275.1 Acacia concinna | reverse complement strand
TTGTTATGCTGCAGCATAGGCTTTCCAACATGGAAGGAAGAACAAGAATGCTTCTCCAATCACTTCTAAAACACTCTCCACTTGAATTAAACCTTACCTTCTTCACTCCACTGTGCTTCTTCATCGCAATCTTTGTGTTCAAACTCACAAGAAGGAGGAGGAAGAGGAGGAGGTAGCAAAATAAGAAACCAACTGAATCTGCCTCCTTCACCACCCAAGTTTCCATTCATAGGCAACCTTCATCGGCTAGGCACTCTGCCTCACCGTTCTCTTACTGCTCCCTCCCATAAATATGGCCCTCTCACGTTTCTCCGATTAGGTCAAACTCCAACTCTTGTGATTTCTTCTACACACATGGTCAGAGAGATGACAAAATCCCATGATGTCATTTTCTCAGATAGGCCTCAAACAACAGCTGCAAAACTACTTTACTATGGATGTGTTAATATGGGTTTCTTACCCTACGAGAAGAATAGAGGCTCAAGAGGAAACTCTGTGTTCTTGAACTTCTAAGTCTGAAGAGGGTTCAAACCTTTCAGTACATCAGATAAGAGGAAGTTTCAAGTTTGGTTAATAGGATTCGAGAAGCATGTACAGGGAAGAAAAATGGGACTTTTGTCAACATATCTCAATTGATTATTGCAACTTCAAACAACATCACGAACAGATGCCATTTTGGACAAAAGTTTGAGACAAAAGATGGTAAATACAGTTTTGGCAACTTAGCAAGGAAAGCATTGGTCCAACTGGTAGCTTTCAGTTTTGGAAACTTCTTCCCTTCATTGAGATGGATGGATGTTGTTACTTGACTAATTCCGAAGGTCAAGGCTACGTTTAGAGAATTTGATGGTTTCTTCGATGAGGTGATTGCTCAACATAAATCAGCTAGAAGAAATGAAGATGAAGATCACAAATCAGAAAAGAAAGACTTCGTTGATATTCTCCACCAACTTCAACAAGATGAACAGCTTGACTTCAACCACACAAGATGAACTCAAAGCGATGTTAATGGTATCTCTCCTTTCCCCTAAACTAAAAGGGAAAGAAAGGAAAGTATCACACACACACAAGTTAGTCTTTCATGTTCTGCACCAATGTGAATCTTATTTACAACAGCTTGAACATTTTTCATTTTCACTATTGTATCAGGGTTTGTTCCTCGGAGGAAGTGACACAACTTCAACAGCCCTGGAGTGGGCTTTTGCAGAGCTAATAAAGAATCCAAGAACATTGAAGAAAGCCCAGGAAGAGGTGAGAAGAGTTATTGGGAATAAGTCAAAAGTAGAAGAAGATGGTGTGAGGCAAATAAAGTACTTAGAATGTGTTATCAAAGAAACTTTAAGATTACATCCAGCTTTACCTCTTTCGGTTCCGAGAAAGACAAGATCAAGTGTGACACTGGGAGGGTACTATAGTCCTCCAAAAACAACTGTATATGTCAACTTATGGGGAATTCAGAGAGATCCTCAATTCTGGGAGAGACCAGAAGAGTTTATGCCAGAGAGATTTGAAAACAACCAATTTGATTTCGAAGGCCAAGACTTCGAATTTATTCCTTTCGTTGGTGGAAGGAGGGGATGCCCAGCGATTTCATTTGGGCTTGCATCACTTGAGTATGAGTTGGCTAATCTTCTATATTGGTTTGATTGGAAGCTTCCTGCTCAAGACATAGACATGAGTGAGTCATACGGAATCACTGCCAGTAAGAAAGTGTCAATTGATCTTCAACCAATGCCATATTCATTATGATGTGAGTTTTGAGAGGCCTAGTTAATGGACCGTATGTTAAATTTGTTGTTTCAATTTATGTTGCCGGTTTTGCTTTTTTTTCAAAAAAAAAAAAAAACTGTTGTTTGCTGATACGTTGTTGTTAAGTTGTCAATAGGGGATGCTCTGTTTAAGCTTGAATTGTATGTGTCGATGTCTTTGTTTATGAAAATAATCACTGCTCTCTCATGCCCTTTGATTGAATTGAATCTTTGCAAATTCTTGCTAAAAGCTAATTCTGTTTCTGCACACGTGGACAGAGAAATGACAAAATCCCACGACGTTGTTATCTCAGAATGGACAGAGAAATGGCAAAATTCTGTTCTGCCGTCCATAATTTCTTCCTTTCTTCTGTACCGCGATGATGACTTCCTTGTTGAGACTTTACGTACGTAGTCAATCAGGGTTCATGGCCTTTGGATCCAAACGCAGTCAATGCCATCTGGACTGTTTGTTTAATGAGAGAATTTCAGAAAAATACCTCCCAAAATTTCAAAACCTCAAAAGAGATGTTAACATTTTAAAAAACATAAAGATACCATAGACCAAATTGAGGTTTTGAAATTCGCTAACATGAACAGTAGTGATTTTCGCAAGATGATTAATGACTTGCACAAGAAGAGTAATGGATTTCGCTAGTCCGTGTTGGTCCGAGTTAATCACTCTCTCTCCCTTTCAAAATTCACTGACTTGAACAGTAGTATATTTTCACCATTTGAGTAATGGTTTTTGTAAGAAAAGTAATGGTTTTCGCTACTTTATGCTGATCACTTTCTCTCTCCCCTTCTCTTACGGCACTGTTCATCTGACACTGACACTGTTCATCTGACAGAGGAGAGAGAGGAATCCACCCGTGACGTGAACAGTGTCGGATTTTCACCATTTGAGTAATGGTTTTTGCTACTTCATGCTGGTCACTATTCATGTCAGCAAAATTTTAAAACCCCAATTTGATCCATAGTACCTTAGTGTCTTTTTAAAATGTTAACATCCCTTTTAGGGTTTTTGAATTTGGGGAGATATTTTTCTGGAATTCTCCCTTGTTTAATTTTAAACAATAAGTTATTTTTCTTAGTTTAGACTTACTTCATACAAAATTGTTTATTACGGAGAATTTTATTAAAGGATTAAGAGACTAAATTAATTTCAGTCAAGGATTAAAATATTCTGAAATTTCAATGTAAGAAAAAAAATCAAAATGAAAATATGTTTTTTAGGTAAAAAGACAATAATACCCTTTACTTATAAACAAGTAAAATCTTCTTATGAATAAATGTGCAACTCTTCATGAATAAATAAAATTCTCTTATAAACAATTGTGCATCTCTGGCCACTAAATATTAATGTGTTGTTTATAAAAGGATTTGACTTGTTCATGAACAGTTATTCGTTTGTTTATAGAAGAATTCCGCCTATTCATGAAACAAGGGCATTATTGTATTTTTACCTAAAAAAATTATTTTCACTTTGGTCCTTGGTTCTATAGTAAAATTTCATAATATTTTAGTATTATGATTAAAATTAATTTGATCCCTTGATCCTTTGTTAAAATTGTCCCTGTTTATAATATAAAAACCAGAAACTATTTTATGTTTGATTATCATTATTAAAAAGGTGATTATTTAATAACTAACTCCTATGACCCTTTTTATATGGGCTTGTTTGCATTCTTGTGAAACATATTATAAATTACTTATAAATAGAACAATATTAGTACTTATTAATCCCTTCCCTCATTAATTTAAGACCCCCTTCTTAATTCAGTTTTTTTTAAGTGAGTATTATATTATATTCAGGATTGGGGAGAGTATTTAGCTTATTTTAAATTTTAGGGAAAATAATATGACCAGGACCTTATAGTTCTATTAGATTTAAATCAAGTCCCCCAATTTTTATTCCGTATTCCTCTTTATAGAATTCTTATGCTTGATTATGTTATGTTAAATGGGCAAGTTGTAACAACCTAATTTTTATACATAGGATTTAATTACAATTAAAAAATTATTTATAATGAATGAATTTATTAGGTAATTGTTTGGAAAAAAGGGAATGTTTAAAATAAATATGATTTATACTTGTAAAGAAATTGGGGGTTCAAAATGTAGAAATAATATTTTTTTTATTATTGTTAATTAAATAATAATAATAATAATAATAATAATAATAATAAAGTAATTAGAATATATATATATATATTAATTATATAAAATAAAGGGAAGTTGAATCTTGGGGTCTTTATAGTTTCCTTGAGTTTTAAATAAGATTTTTTTTTTCCCCTTTTTAACAAGTTCTTCAAGTTTACTTCGTTGGATCTTTTAGTCCCTGGAATTTAAATCCATTAAATAAAAGCTAACAATGTTAATTAATTCATTACTAAGCAATGACGTGACAAACAATTGGATATATTTTTAACAATTAAACATATAAGTATAGAAATAAAGACACAAAGAAAATTAAAAATTAAAACAACACTGCTTGTAAATTTAAACACGTTGCTCGGAAGCTTCCTCCTAGGTTGTTTCGTCTTATTCCATTGAATTTCAATATTGTTTTGAAGAAGAAGTAACAAGTAATTATCACCATCTTACTCCAAAAGGTCAGTCAACTTTATTAATCTATTCTTAACTTTTTTTTTCCTTTGCTTTTTAATGAATTTTGGATATTGGCTTCTTTGTTGGTAAAATTTCGAAAACGAAGACATGCGCTCCCTCAGCATCCACCCAACCCCAATTTAAGAAGTCTTAATGTTCCCCAAAAGCTAAGTCCCATCATCTCGCATGAATTTTGGATATTGGCTCTGTTTTTTTACTTTTAATAAATTAATCATAAACATATATATATATATATATATTAATTTCAGTAGTATATTTATCATGTTTAAAAATTAAACATTTTTCCCACATCAGCATGAGAGATGCCACCTCAGACCTATTTGACAGAAATTTTAACACGTTAACTCTTATTTAACGGAATTAAACTCTAAGGACTAATAGATCTAATGGAGTAAACTTAAAAAACCACATAAAAAGGGAAAAAATTGTAAGGACCTAATTCAAAACTCAATGAAACTATAAAGATTTGGGGGATTCATTTTCCCTAAAATAAAAGGAAAAAAACAAGGGATCGAGGGAGAGAATATGACTTATTATAGTAAAGGAAATAAGAGAACAAAAAAGTAGAAATTGTTGTAAATATTATGGAACGTGGATGTCCACAAACTCTCAACTCTTGACTTTTCATATGCTTCAACCCATAACCTCACTATTGAATAGCTTTTAGGAGTCTTTATGCCATAATTCAAAAGTTACACTTTGTGTACTCATAATGATTGAATTGCCTATTTACTTTATGTAACTCTTGGTTAAAGATGAAGGCTTATAAATATAGCACTATGTATTATACTTGTGAAAAGGAATAGAATAAGAATTACTCCTACTTTGCTCTCCAAATTCTCTCTTGTCTTGTTCATCTTTTCATCCCAAATTTCTCTATTGCATTCTTCTTATTTTTATAACATTATATATATTTTTTACTTTTAACTTACATTTTTCAAGAGGATTGATATTTTTTTCTCATAAAGAGGATAGGGAAAATTCCACTTAAATACCTCTTCAAATTCAAAAACCCAAAAGGGATGTTAACATTTCAAAAGGACAATAAGGTACCATAGACCAAATTGGGTTTTACAAATTTTGACACATTTACCAAGATACCCCTAAGTTATTTAAAATGAAAAAAAAAGAAAAAAGTGTCCATCGCCGGAGTACCATCACCGGTCGCCGAAACACCACAGGCGGCTAGCCGAAGGTGCCAGTAAGGGTGGGTGGGGTTTTTTTTGTTGGCAAAAAGGTGTGCCAAAGTGGGGGGCTTTGGTGGCTTCAACATATATGTACACAAATAAAAATATATAGAGTAGAAATAAATGTGTGATGCTATTAACTATATCAGTAGTGAAAATGACGAAATTCGTAATGGAAATGACTATATGTGAAATGATATTAACTATAAGGTGGTGATGTTGTCATGAGAGATTAAAATTTATGGGTAATTGCGATACTTGTATAGTCAAAACCATTACTAATTTTGTTAATTGTGAAACATTATGATATATACATATATATGGTAATTATGTCAATGAAATTACTAGTGTTGATAATTTCATTATAATTATAGTGAATACCATTACAGACTTATTAAATAAAATCCAAACATAATTACAATTGATAATTATCATTAAAAAAATAACCACACACACACACACCATAATGCTTCGCAATTAACAAAACTAGTAATGGTTTTGGCTATATGAGTATCGCAATTACTCATAAATTTTAGCCTTCCATAACAAAATCACAACCAGTACACCTTATAGTTAATCTCATTACTTGTATAGTCATTTCCATTATAAATTTTTTTATTTTCATTACTGGTATAGTCAATAGTACTACACCTTTATTTTCTCGATACATCACCACACATTTATTTCTACTTTATATATTTTTATTTGTATACATATAAAAGTGGTCACTAAAGCCCCCTCAAAACCATTGAACCCACCCCATCCACTTTGGCACACCTTTTTGCTAACAAAAAAACCCCCACACAAAAAAAACCCACCCACTCTCTACCGACGCCGGAACTCCGGCCAGCCACAGGAGGAGGCTGTCGGTGGGCCGGCGGTGGTGCTCCGGTGAGGGACACCTTTTTCCTTTTTTTTTTGTTTTTTTGGAGAATTTCATGTAGGTCCCAAATAAAAGAAATAATATTAAAAAATTCCTATTAACAAGTTAAGACCTTTCCATTAACAAGTGAAGAGCTACTATGGGACTTGTCAAATAATTAATTCTCTTATTTGGGCCTACATGAAATTCTCCCCTTTTTATTTTAAATAACCTAGGGGTATTTTGGTAAATGTGTCAACATTTGTAAAATCTAATTTGGCCTATGATACTTTATTGTCCTTTTAAAATATCAACATCCTTTCTGGGATTTTTGAATTTAAAGAGGTATTTAAATAAAATTTTTCCAAGAAGATAAGTAGGAGTAGAGTAGGATAGTAGTAGGGGATTACGGACTGCAATTTTTTCTCTCTCCGTGAGAGCGTTTTCTCTCCCTATGAGAGTTTGTAAGGTTCCTTTGTGTTCCAGTGCTGCTGATGTTCTTCGAATGTCATGATTCTTCTTTCTCTTTCTTTGACTTCTTTACTCTTTTCTATACCTATATGTCCTTTTATTTCTTCTTTCTTTCCTGGATCTGATTCTTTCTTTTATTCCTCTTTTCTTCTTTCTCTTGCGCTTGTATGTGTGAATTATAGTGGTACTCTGGTAGAATGGAGGTGGGTCAGGGTAGTAGAGTTAGGAAACTAAAGGAGGTTTTTCTAAAATTTGAGAAGAAATCAGAAAAGATTGGAGGCAGCTGGTTGGGAAAATTTTAACCAAGAAAAATTTGAATATTCTAACAGTTATCTCTATGACTAAAAAGGTATGGCAGTTAAATGAGGAAGTTGAAGTCTATGACCTTAATCGCGGCCAACTGATCTTTCTATTTCACTTTGAAAGGTTAGAAGACTTTGTTCGAATTCTTAAAGGAAGATCGTGGTCTATTCAAGGCCATATTTTGAATTTGCAAATCTGGGAAGACTTTATGGTGTTAAAAGATGTCAAGTTCAATTCTTCTCCCTTTTGGGTCCAATTTCATAGTCTGCCCTTACGTGCTTTTGAGTCTGCAAATGCTATTACGCTCGATAACACTATGGGTGAAACAGTGATATATGAAAAACTAGTTGTGGATGGGAAACTTGTGTGAAGTTTTATTCATGTGTGGACTATTATTAATGTTGATGAGCCACTTACTTCAGGTTTTTGGGTCCGCGCAAGGAGATGGAACCTGCTTAGGTTATTGTTAGCTATGAAAGGTTTCAAAATTTTTGTTACCGATATGGTATTATAGGCCATGATATTAGAGGGTGCAAAGTGACTGTTAACCCAGAAGATGCCGCAAACCAAAATGGTGAATATGGTAATTGGTTGAGCACATCACTAGTTAAAACTTATGAGGATATGTTGGAAATCTATAAGAAAGATTGGGTTGAAGGCCATTTGAAAGAGAAGAGATCTTCAATGCATAATTTTTGAAGGAACACTATTCCAATGGGATTGGGTTCTATATATGGAAATCAAAAACCTCAGCAGGATTCCATAAAAAATGGCAGTTATATCGGAGTTTAACAGAATAATGATGGGGATAGTTCACTCAACCATAGTCAGTCATTGACCACACTTCCCATGTATGTGATTGTGAACGATATGAAGGAAAAAAATCACAACACTGAGGATGAAAGGTCAGTGTAGAAGAAATGCCTTTGACATATGAGTTATCTAGTGAGACCACTACCTTTGCGGAGTCGGAAACTCATGTCTTGCCAATTATAACACAGGCCCACCTCTTGGGCCCAAGTCCTTTTATTGAAAAACCTACTAATCCAATACATCAAATACATTATAAAGTTGAATTTCCTAGTGATGAAGAGCCCAATATAAAAGAGCTTGTTCCATTCAATGGCTTGTCTCCTGTCTCTGCTGTTACTAATACACTTAATGGGTTCCACATTAAAAGGCCACACGGTGATGAAATTGACCCAGAGGGTGTTAAACGATGACAAAAGCTTTCATTTGAAGATAGTGAAGAAGGAAAGCAAATAATACAACCTGAGGCACATTCTCAAAACAACTAGAGAAATAATTTTAGAACTCTAAAGCAACACATTCGTCAACGTAAGCTTCATACTACGGTAAATGTTTCTGCAAGTTTCGAAGGTACGGGTATTGATTTTCCTGCTAGCTAGTTACATTTTGGAAATGATTGTAATACTGTTTCTGAGTTGGCCTTTCTTGCTCCTAATGCCGGTGGTTGGGTAGAACCAGCCACCAGTTCACTACGAATGTATTATCTTGGAACTGTCAAGGCTTTGGGGTTGCCTTGACAGCCAGGAATTTAAAGGAAGAATGCTTTCGTAGAAAACCCCAAATTGTGTTTTTAATGGTAATAAAACATAAATCTAAAGTAGTAAGAAAGATTAGACGGCGGTCTGCTTTTTTAGAAGAATGGATTGTTGATCCCATTGGTCAAAGTGGTGGTCTGGAATTATAGTGGACTAATGACATTATTGTTAATATCCTATACTCCTCATTGAATATCATTCATACCTCTGTCTCCTCACCTTCTGTTGATTCTCCTGCATACATCTCTTTTATTTATGGTTCCCTAAGGGAGGATGAACGAATGGCTTGCTGGAATGAAGTATGGCGGATAAGTAGTAATATTAATAACACTTGGCTTTGTCTAGCGATTTTAACGATATTTTGTCATAGGAAGAAAAAAGTGGTGGAAGGATACGATCATGCGGAAAATCTTTAATTTCAAAAGTTTTATTGAGGATTGTGGACTATTTGGATTTGGGATTTAATGGGTTCCAATTTACCTGGTGTAATAACTGTGAGGACCAGGATACTATTAGAGAGCGTATTGATTGTGCCTTTAGTAATTTGCAGTTGAGAGAACAATTTCTAAATTTACAAGTTTTTCATATTGACCCGGTTGGGTCGAATCATCATCTCTTGCTTGTAAATTGTAGTTTTGTTGGCCATAGCAAAAGAAGAAGTTTTAAGTTTGAGTCTGCATGTTTAGCGCATGGGAATTTTTTACAAATTGTGAGGAAGAGTTGGTAGGCTTGTCATGGAAGTAGTACCTCATCCACTAACTGCTTTCTAAGTAAATTAATTCACTGCAAAAATGAGCTCATCAAATGGAGTAAAAAGGAGTTTCTAAATAATGGGAGAGCTATTGAGCAGCTCAAATCTTAGCTTGCTTCACTTATGTGGGGTGATCTTAACTTTGCTAATGCTCAAGACATATCTTCTTTCAATTGCATCTTGAAAAAGTCTTAGAGCAAGAAGAGTAGTACTGGTGGCAGCGTTCTAGGGTCCAATGGTTAACTGTTGGGGACAGGAATGCTCTTTTTTTTTTCCATCTATCTACTATTAAAAGGAGGCATGTCAATAGTATCTTGTGTCTAAAAGATGATCATGGTAATTGGCTAGTGGATAAAGAAGCAGTCTCTAATATTGTAGCTTCCTTCTTTACTGATATGTTCTCGGCGTCAGCAATACGGGATTTAGATTATGTTCTATGCTATGTTGATAAGAAGATTATAGAGGAAATGAATCAGATCTTAATGCTGCCTATTTCAAAGGAGGAGATCCGTGTTGCTACTTTTAGTTTGAAAAGTTCAAAAGCTCCTGGCTCTAATGATTTCTTTGGTAAATTTTATCATTCTGCGTGGCCTGAAATTGGTGATTCCATTTGTGTGCTATGGTGCTTGATTTTTTTTGCTGGAAATTCTATGCTACATCAGATGAATGACACTAATGTTACTCTTATATCTAAAGTGTCCAAACCTGAACATGTGTCCCATTATCACCCTATTGTTTTATGTAACTTTTCTTACAAGATCATTTCTAAGATCATTGCAAATAGGATGTGGCCTTTGCTTGATATGTGTATATCTCATAATCAAAGTGAATTTGTCCCCAGTCGTTGCGTTCATGATAATATTATTATTGTCCATGAGGTCTATGATTATTTGAGATGTAAAAAGATTGGGGGTATGTATGATTTTGCTCTAAAATATATATGAGTAAGGCTTATGATCGGGTGGAATGGGATTTCTTGGAATCTACACTACTTCATTATGGTTTTTGTCAAGATTAGGTCAATCTCATTATGAAATTTGTTAATTCAGTTTGATTGAACATCTATATCTCAGGGGAGAGTATTAGCTTCTTTATTCCAGGAAGAGGGCTCCGGCAAGTGGACCCTCTTTCTCTGATTTGTTCATTCTTGTGGCTGAGGTTCTATCTCTTATGATTACCAAGAATCAGCAAAATGGTAAAATTAAGGGAGTGAAGTTGAGTCATGCCTGTCCAGAGCTAACTCATAGTTTCTTTGTTGATTATGCATTGCTTTATATGAATGCTACTAGAAAAAATTGCTTGGAGCTGCCTCAAATCCTTAAATTGTATTGTACTACCTCTGGTCAATCAGCTAACCTGGAGAAATCAAGTATATTTTTTCTTCCA
>JBAGKO010025231.1:0-10904 GCA_037177275.1 Acacia concinna | reverse complement strand
GTTTCAAAGTTCAAACCTACAAATGAATTTGAATTATACATAAAAGTTAGGATTTTGAGCTTACTTTTGGGCTCTTGAGTCTTGACATTTTATACATATTTTTCAAAAAAATAAAATAAAGACCATGTGGGCCAACCTGTCAGGGGTTAGAACAATATGGGTTCGGGCCTAAAAGACCCGCATTAAAACGGTCCTACTTTTTGCAAACCAATAACCACTAGGTTGGCGGATTAAACGAGTTCAACTCACGGTTAAAACCTGTATTACCGGCTCTACTGAAACCCACCCAAATGGGCACATCCCCTTAAAAGCTTCAGCTGCAAAATGGTCAGCTGTTACATTACCCCGACGAGGAGTGAAGGAAACTGAATATCCAACTTTAGATGCAAGAAGGTTGAAGATATCCTGAAGAATGCCTCGACATGCCCAGTCATTTAAATCAGGTTTCCTGGCAGCCACTCTATTTTGAAGAAGTTGACAACAGTCGGACTCAAAAAATCACCATATCATCCCCCAGATCATGAGCCAGAGCCAGCAAAAAAGCACGTGTGAGAGCAAGTGCTTCAGCCATAATAGCCGAAAGAGACTTTACTTTTTCTACAAAACCCCATACATACGTAGTTGCCATGCACGTCTAGACAAATAATACTAATTGCAGCAAAAGCATTATCAGTCTTAAAATCAGCATCGGAGTTTATCTTCAAGATGCCCATTGGAGGGGCCTTCCAAAATACTCCATCCGTTTTTATTTATAAGTCCTATTTAATCTTTTTAAAGAATTCTAAAAAAATCTTAAGAAAGTTAATTACATTAATTAATCATATCATATATCATATTTTATTACATTATATATTAGTCATAAGTCAAAAAATATAATTTGAAGAAAATTGATAAATTTTAATGTCTTAAAGTAATGTAATTAGCTTTTTTAGGATTTTTCTAATATTATTTAAAAAAGTCAATTGGGTCTTATAAATAGAAACTGAGTTACTATATCAAAATCAGTAGCACCGGGGAGGCTTGCTTCCAGAACTCATTATTAGCTATGGTTGCAGTATCAATAACTGTCAGGGGGCATGGATTAACCATCGATTAGACGAAATTGTTTCTCTGCTTTCAAATATTCCATAAAATTAGACAAACCAATGAACTCTCTTGGTTATTTAGGGCATTATTTGCAATAGATAATTGTTTCTCTGCTTCAAAAATATTCCAATGAACTCTCTTGGTCATTCGGGACATTATTCAAGTTATACACTAGCGTATTGATTTATGTATTGATTCATGCATGCACCCTGCGCATCATGGGGGAGTCAATGCTTGTTATGTTTAAAACTAAAATATGTAAATGTTATTATTATAGGGTTGAAAATGCAAGCAAATTAGTCCTATCGAACTCATGGCTTTAAGTTGAAGCGAAACTTCTGTTTAAAATAAACAGTGAGGACAAGTGGCCGACAAGCCAAAACAAAACTGACTCTCACCCTCTTTTATATATATATATATATATATATATAATTAGAAAGTGTACCAAAATGCATAAATTATTTGAAATAAATACCTTCAAATAATATTATCACATTAATAGTTATTCACATAAAATACGCGCGAACATTCCTATGATACAATTATTATCTTATTAAATCTTTTGGCCGTGATCAGTGTATTCTATTTATGGTCCGTGTTCTTACGTGCGAAATATTCTATCTATAAATTCTGTCCGTAATTTTTTTTTTGTAATTTTGTATTTTATATAATACAATGAAAATAACATAATATTAAAACAATATCTTTGTAAAAATAAAAATTATAATATAAATAGAATAATAAGATAAATATATAAATTGGAACATATATGCAGGGACTCGTATTTGTCATAATTATTATTGGAACTTGGCTCACAACATATCTGACACGACTTTAATTTCTTATAAATTAGTGGCACTTCATACAACAAACACTTCTGTTAAACTCAATTAACATACATCCAACTCATGTGCAACACCAATATGTTACTTTTTTAAGAGGTGAGGACATATGATAAATGCAACAAAAAAAAAATTATTTCCGGAAAAAAAAGAAAAGAAAAATATTTGTGTTAGGTGCCCATTGAAAAACAATTTATAGCTAAATTTGTATATTTTTATTGATTTAAAAATATATTAAAATAATAGAGAGTGAGAAAACTAATGAGACCTACAGTAACGACAATTAAATCGGGTTAACAACTTTTCATAAGTGCTAAAAAAAAAGTATTTTTACACTCAAAATAGTTAGTTATGTTGAGTGTTCATAGGACAATAATTAGTTATTAAATTTGCTTCCTAACCCTTTAACATTGTTACATTTATCATTATTTCAGGTGATTTTCACATCACTCTTGTTAACCACAATAAACTGGAAGTGGATGCCCTCCCAAGTGTTTTCCTTCAAAATCTCTCATAATATTATCTCCACTCTTAAATAAAAAAAATTGAATGGTTCGTATTTCATATTTTATAGAACTCTTATCATAGTATTTTATAATTTAATTTTCTTTAGAAATTTATTTGTATTGCAATTATGAATATTGTAGATAAGATTGTAACAATTTGAAATTTATTTATTTATGTTTAAAATATAATTTTTATACAATATACAATCCAAACTATCTACTTTTAAAACTCTAATAGTAGAGATGAGATTACACTTTTAGAAGGTGACTTATCATACGGATTAGATGAGAGTACAAATGAGGTTTGTGGGGTGGAGTTTGGATGGTTAACATTATGATGAGCGTACCTATTAGTGTGATTAAAATTTATTTGAACAATTTAGTTTTATAATTGTTAACATACAGTAAAGTATTTTCTTTAAAAAATGTAGTCTTGAAAAATCAATGTATAGTATTTAAAAAAGGAAAAAAAAAACCCAAAAGTGTATCGACCCTAGACGTCGGCAATGTTACATTTCATAATTCAAAAATGTAAGGCCACGAAGGAGAGAAAGGGGAATTTTTGTTCACTTATTTCATGAATACAGTGACAAATACTTCATTTATGTATTTCTAGATTTTAGCTAATTTTATTAGTTTGTGCCCATTTTTAGTACTGTCTTTTAGAGTTTTGTTTGTAGAAAAATAATTTAATTTTAAAGATTTTTTTATTATTTTAAAAAATGTTAAGAAGGAGAAAATGACACAGAATAAACACTGATACAAAATAAATTCACTCACACCTTGATTCAAATTTTGTTAGTTGTTAAAAATACAGACTCTTGTTTGTGTACCCTAATTCTCAAACATACAGTAAACCATTTTCTTTTAAAAAAGTAGTCTTGAAAAATCTATGTATAGCATTTAAAAAAGGGGGAAAAAATACCCAAAAGTGTATCGACCCTAGACGTCGGCAATATTACATTTCACAATTCAAAAATGTAAGGCTCTTGGCAAAATGGCCCACCAAGAAAAAATGCCAAACAAAGGAAGAGTGCCCACATCCAACACATTGCTTGTACACCAAGATTGATAGCTTGTTTTTGGATTTTATTTTTGAATCCTCAAAAAAAAAAATCAACGAGCTTTTTATAATTAGAAGGTAACATAATAGTTTGCTTGCACAAAGGAAGGGGTATTAAAGCCACTAGCTGACATGTCTAAAATTTTGCTTATACTCTGAATCCTGACAAAGCATATATGGCCATAACTCTTACGTCACGGTGCTTATGTTACGTGCCTTGAGATGATGACGCCATGAACACAATTCCCTCCTTCTCGCCTTCCATATACTTTGAAGAATCACAACTTGATTCGCACACGTCCAGGTTTTTCTCTCCATCTCAACGCCCGTCACATTGTGTGTTGCTGCAGTAGCTAGCCGCCATTTACCGATGAGGTTAGTATGCTTTTTCATGTTTCATTTCTCATTTACTCACTCCATGTTGGGACTTGGAAGAAGGAAGATAGATCCTCTACTTAAGGCCCTCTTCCACTTCACTTCCCTTCATCTACCATAATAATGATCAAACTTGTAATAATTACTCGTATGAGTTTGCTGGTTTCTCGTTCGCAGTTCCAAGATCTTTATATTCTTGATTACAACCATAGCCATGGTGGTCCAAATGCACTTTCCAAACTCTTCCCCATTGGACAAACACTCTGCAAACCTCTGGATCTTCATTGCATGCTTGTTCCTTCATGCCTTTTCATCCACCTACTGCAAGCCTCACGCCTCCACTTCCAATAACATCAATCAAAACCTTTACTTCAAATTATCATCTTACGTAGCTGCAATCTCAGGAAGCATGGCCTGCGTTGCTCTCCTAACTGTGTTGGTGCCTTCTAAGACTGGTTCAGCACTCATCATTATCGTCTACTTGGCGTGCCTCACCATATATTTTGCCCCCAACCAAGCAAGCCAGATATGTAAGAAGATAGGTTCATATGTGTCCGACAAGTGGAGCGGAGTTGAGCATAGCCATGACAACCCAAGACCCAATACACCAGTTTAGACCATATTCTCAAGTTGTGCTAGTGATTATTAATTATAAAGTTGTAACTTGCAAGGAAATATGGCCGGAAATCAACAGACAGGTGTAGAGCAATCTGTTTTTCCTTTGGTTTTGTGCCTCAAGGTTTTTATTATTGTCAAACTAAGCAATTTATCTTGCTATTGTATGTCCTGTCTTCAATAGATTTGAAAAGAAAATTATATATAACTGTGCTACGGGTCAATTTATATATGGAAGGATTTCATAATTAAGTTTGGGCATGATGTTGAAATGCAATAAAGTATGGTCTATTAACATAAGTTGCTCTGTGAAAGTATCAGAAAGCTCTATGAACGTAAGTTGCTCTGTTTTTGATGTTGGAAACAGAGTATGGTCTTTTAATCAACATAAGTATGTATCTTTTGTTTTAGTTTGAGAATAATAAAAACCTTGAGGCACAAAACCAAAGGAAAAACAGATTGCTCTACACCTGTCTGTTGATTTCCGGCCATGTTTCCTTGCAGCTTCCTGATATTCCCTTCCCAAGTTATATGCGCTTCTACCCGTTCATATCAATTTTTTTGCGCAACGTTTATAGCATTCTTTTACTGTACTGTTACAATTGAAATAGATACACAGACACAAAAGGGGAATAAATGCAATCAAGAGCATTTGATTTTGATCCAGAACGCAGCATAGACTTCAATTTCATATACTCTGTGTGTTTTTTTTTTAATTTGGTCATGAATGTAAAACCTTAATTCATATTGTTTCGTAAATTTACAACATTTTTTAAAACCTTTTGATTGATATTGAAATATCATCACACTGCAATCTATAATTTAGTGCCACGTTTCCAATTTATATCATCACTCTGTGGAAATGGAATGGAGATATGTGTGGAAAAATAAATAAAGATATTTAATTGAATAAATTTTTGTAGAATAGAAATGGAATAGAGATATTTTATTGGGGGAAAGAAATAAGTGACAGTAATTATCGTTTTGTCTTTCGTGAAAACAAAATGCAGTGAGGCGCCTTCACCCCTTATTATTTTCCATTTAAAAAAAGAAAAAAGAAAGAAAGCACAAGGCCTCAAACATGGGAGCCCTGGCGTTCTACTTCTACTAGTGGTATGCTATAGATTTTACCTTCATCCATGCAAATTTTGGCCTCAGAGGTATACTACCATCAGCTGGGATAAATCATCTAATATATAATATGCTGTGTATAATTAAATTATATACTATTTTATAAGCTAAACAAATTAAGTTAGAGAATAAAGTACATTAAGTTTTGTAAAATAAATACAAGGACAATTTGAGAGCGTTCTGCTGTGTCGATAGGAGTATAATATATAGTAGAAAAAAGCCATGAGTATTTTAGGCAATGAAAAGTAGATAAAAAATTGCCAAAGCACTCTCAGCATTGAGGGGTGCCGGGGCCGCAAAAGCTCATGCGTAGTTGGGGTAAAGGTGACAGAAAATGAGGGAAGGAAAGAGAATGCATTGTTTTGCGACAAGGTGAGAGCAAGTGGAAAGAGAAAGGAGAAAGGAGAAAGAGAAAAATGAATTATTATATTTTTTGCTTGATTGTTGACGTGAGTTTGGCTAATACCCCAAATATAGATTTTGGTAAAAACCTTTATTTTAGGGTTTGTTTGGGTGATTTATTTTAAGTAATTTTTTTTTGATAAATTTATTAAAAATAGTTTTAAAAAAGTGATTTGTCAGAAGTTATTGTATTTGGATTTGATTTTATAAAAGTGACTTCTTCTTCTTTTTTTAATGAAATGAGTTTGGATAATAAGTAAAAAAGTTATTTATGATGAAATTTTTGAATTTTTTGTTTAAAAATAAATATGTGATGTATTTGAATTTTCATAATGATTTGAATATTTCAAGTGAGTTTTTTCTTTCTACATTGTCCTTAATAATGTTATAAAATAATACTTCCTCCAGTCCTAATTATAAAATCCATCTGATTTTTTAAAAAAAAAATTCTAAGAAAGCTAATATATAATATATAATAAAATAAAACATAACATATGATATGATTAATAAGTAACTTATTTTGTTTCTTTAATTTTTTTCAAAAAAGGTCAATTGGATCTTATGCTTAAGATAAGAGGAAATGATAAAAAACATTAATATGTGTGTGATGCTCCATGATGCTGAATAAAAATATGTTTGAATGATAAACAAAAAAATAACTTATGATTATTTTTTTTAAAGAATATTTTCGTTTAAAAGTAAGTGTCATATATTTGAATTTTAATAATGATTTAATATTTGGAGCCGGATTTTTCTTTCATGTTGTCTCTATTAATTTTTTAAAAAATAAACTACAAACAATCAAGTACTCAACTAATTATTAATTTTTAATTAGATAATATATCCCTAACAAGTTGGTCTCTCTTCCACCTTTAAAAGCTTAACCATTTTGTCATTCCCCACTTCCCTCTCCCCTTCTCCCCCTCTCCAAAATTGTTCCTTTTCTCCTTAGGGCCACCAAAAGCTTCAATTGTGAGCTTAATATTTTGATACTACTTTTATAGTCAAGTGTCTTATTTTTTGATAGCTATCTAAATACTCATATTATAATAAGTTACTTAAATTTTTAAATTTTTGATGTGATCCTAATTAAACCCAATAAGCCACCATCCAAGCATAGCCTTAAGAGGGAAATAGGCATACAGTTAGCAAATCTAATTTTTAGCCAAAACTTAGGTTTAGGGTCCAAAACCTAAGTTTTAAGAAACCATTTTTTAAAAAACTTTTTTCCTCTTATCTATCCTCTTTTTTAGTTTTTTCTCTATCCTCTCTCGTCTTTTCCTTTTTTTTTCCTTATTTCTCTCTCTCATTCTTCTTCATTTTTTTTCTCTATACAATTATAACAAAAGTTAATGTCATTTTTTATCATTCAACCATAAAAAACTATTTTAGTGATATTTATTTAAACACTATTATTTTATCAAAATCACTTTTTTCATATAAGTTATTTTCAAAAAGCTATTCTACTTCATAAGATACTCTCAAAAAGCTATTATACTCTATAAAATTTTCTCAAAAGCTAATCAAAATGCACCATGTGCCAAATAATTTGAGCTTGACTTCTCTCCTTGGTGCCTTTCATCCTTAACGCCTCCTTGGTGCTTCAATTGCCCAAATCTACAATGTTTTTTGTGTAAAATATGAGGGCATTTTAATTTTCTTTTATATAAAGACATAACATTTAGTGTCTTCAAATATTTTTTTTAGAAGCACCCAATATTATAAAATAATTTTTGTGCACTACATGGTATAAAATATTTTTTTCATATCTCCCATTAACTAGGAAGCCACATTCAGAAGTATTTTTCAGTAATATTGGGTTTCTTAAATTAAATTTTTCATTTACACAAATTGCGTGTTAGTAAAAAAAAAATTACTTCTTAGTGTAACTTGTTAGATACTAGGGCTATTGAAAAAATATTTTATGTCACAGACTGCACAAAAAATTATTTTATGATGCTGTGTGCCACTGAAAAACATAATTGAAGATACTAAATGTTATTTTTTTAACATAAAAAATTAAACTACCCTCACATTTTACATAAAAAACTACTCCCTCTGGTTCTAATTATAAAGGACTTTTAGAGAATCCTAGAAAAATCTTAAAGAAGCTAATTACATTACTTTAAGATATTAAACTTTGTCATTTTTCTTTAAATTATATTGTTTGACTTATGAACTAATATACTCCCTCCGGTCCTAATTATAAGGACCTTTTAGAGAATCCTAGGAAAGTCCTAAGAAAACAAATTACATTACTTAATCATATCATATATTTTGTTTTATTACATTATATTATAGTTTATAAGTCACACAACATAATTTGAAGAAAAACGAAAAATTTTAATATCTTAAAGTAATATAATTAATTTTTTTAGGACGTTCCTAGGATTCTCCAAAAGGTCCTTATAATTAGGACCAGAGGGAATATAATGTAATAAAATACAATATATAATATGATTAAGTAATGTAATTAACTTTTTTAAAATTTTCCTATAATTCTTTAAAAAGTCCCTATACTTAAGACTGGAAGGAGTACCTAATTTTGGGTAATGGAAGTGCCAACCAGAAAATCCAGACTCAGATAATTTTCTATCTCCGGGAGTTCTTTGGCATCTTGTCTAACTGAGTCAAAAGGAGCATGTTCTTTTCCAATTTTAACCTCAAGGCAGGATTTGGGCAATTAGGTATTCATAGTTTTGGGATAAAAGGGTGTCTTTTCTATTTTTCCTAGTGTTTGGATACTGTTTCACTAAACTATGGTTTGCAAGCTCAAAAATGCTTCTTTTTTTTTTTTAGTTTAGCCAAACACTCACTAATTCGTTTATACAATGTATTAATACAACATTTAAAAGTAGGGTTAAGATATAAATTTAGTAACTAATTAGGCTAAAATCTATAAAACCCCTTAAACTTTAAGTCATTTGCACATAACTTCTTTGACATTTTATTGTTTAAATTTAACCTCCTTCACATTCTAATTTTTGACACTAAGGCCCCTGCAGTTAGTTTTGTTGTTAAGTCATTGACAGAAATTGCTACGTCATATTAATGAGGATGATGTTGCATCCTTTCTATTCAAATTGTTAATTTTATGATAATGATGTATTTGTTGAAATATCATTTTATGAGTAAAAAAACAAATTCTAATTCCATCTCCTGATACATAGGACTTTCAATTATGAAGAAACACCTTGGTCCACAAATCTTCACTATGAAATAGACAAAGTTGGAAATAAACCTTCATGTAAGTTTCCTAGTTCCTACCAACTTGTTTGTCAAAGCCCTTTTCCTCGGTGATGGGTTTTGCGTTTCCGCCACGCGGTACTACGACCTAAATTTAATTCATTTACGTCAAAATAGAAATACCATTAATATATCGTCAAACCCCTCCTATTCACTCCCATTCTTAAATATAAGATCAATTTTTATAACATAAAAATAAATTTTATATTTAAGAATGGAGGGAGTATAATCTAAATTTAATTCATTTACGTCAAAATAGAAATACCATTGATGTATCGTCAAACCGCCAACTATAATCTAAATTTAATTCATTTGGGTCAAAATAAAAATACCATTGATATATATCATCAAACTACAGTTTATTCTTTGGTGATGGGTGTTGCGTTCCGCCACGCGGTTGAGATTTTCTCTTCACGCTACCAAGCTCCACGATATGCTAGCAACTACAATTTACTCTAAGAAGTGTATGAGTATGTGTGTTTTGTTTTGTTTTGTTTTTGTGGATGAGAGTAATTATGTGGAAAAATAAATAAAGATATTTTATTGGGTAAAATTTTGTAAAATAGCAAAAGAATAGACATATTTTATTGGAAAAAAAAATAAATGACAGTATTTACAGTTTCATGAAAACAAAATGCCAAAACCAAATTTATTTATAAATGATTAAATAATACTAATGTTTTACATAATCAAATTATTCTTAAAACAGTCATATAAAAAAATTAAGGGAAAATTTCAAAAAAAGACAAGGGAAATAGGGAAATTCCAATTCAGTACAGCGAAATTGAAAAATCTCAAATCAGTCTTTTTTATTTTTTGTGTAATTACAAAAATGCCACTGAATTTTTAACAACACAAATATCTTAATTCACAGCAAGAGTATATCAATTAACAACATCAACACAAACAACTCACAGCGTAAATACGTAGTACTTAAATGATTCTAGTGTTGTTAATTTAGATACTCGTGTTGTAAATTATGATACTCGTATTGTTAAAAATACAGTGTCATTTTCACAATTATGTAAAAAAAATAAAAAGACTGATTTAAGATTTTCTGATTTTACTGTACTAAATTAAAATTTTTCTATTTTCTTTATCTGTTTTTAAAATTTTCCCAAAAATTAATAAGTGCTATTAAACTCCTATTAGAAGTACCCCCTCCATTTGGATGGGAAGAAAAATTGGAAGGAAAGAAAATAAGAGGAAAATAGATGGAGAGAAAAGAAAACTGTAGAGAAAATATTATCAGTCATCCTGTTTGGATAAACAAGAGAAAACTGAAAGGAAAGAAAATGAGTAACTATCAAAATGACTGAAATACCCCTACTATAACCATTAGAATGGAAAAACAAATAAATTGAGGTTCCATGTATCAAAATGACTGAAATACCCTATTAAAATTTGTTTTTGGGCCATATATTCATGTACGAGTCTTGGTTTTTTTTCCAAATTAAATTACATGTTATAAGTTGAATATCTCAAAAGTTACTATTCACTTATTCAGCAGCAAAAATACTAGACAGTGTTCTACACGTATGACAGTATATTTCAAGTGTCGCTTCTATTTCATATTATCCCAGACTTTATATTGAAGATGCGAACACTTCCCTTTAGATGGAGGTTTTCGGATGAACA
>JBAGKO010025220.1:0-10905 GCA_037177275.1 Acacia concinna | reverse complement strand
TGTTGGTATTGGAATTCATTTGGTTAGAGAAAAACATCTCATAATTAGTATCCCATGGAATAATTCTCAGATTCAATGTCCAAATTTCAAAAATCATAATTAATTATAGAAAACTCCAATTTGACCAATTCCAAGACCATATTAAACCTATTTAAGTTTAATTTCAAATAAAATATCTTTACATGTAAAAATTTGTCACAAATTTCCCAAAAATATTTCAAACCCTAACCACTCCAAATCTAGTTCCAAAAATAGGGCCAACTTTGAAACATCATATCCTTTAATCCACTTGTCCAAAAATTATGTTCTACACATCAAACTAAATATCCAGATGTCTACTTTAAGTTTGTAAATTTTCATAATATTTGGATGAGGTTTGGGCAATGAAATACACTACACAACCAAACTATCTCCAGAAAACAACAATCTAGCACCACAACCAGCTAGAATTAAGAAGAGGTTCATGGTTTAGATGATTACCCCTTGATCCCTTGCTTTCTCTCTCTAGAAAAAAATTATCTAGCCCATATTCTCTTGATTTTCTTCTTGCTAAATATGATTCCAAGGATACACAAGAGATTAGAAGAGGTTCTTGGAGGATTTAAGACAAGAACCATTGAATTTGAAGCTCAAACTTACCTAGTGGCTCATGAACTTTCACCCTTTCTTCTTGCCTCCTCTTGCACTCCCTCTCTCCCTCTTTTCCCTTAGGATTGCACGAAATATGGCAGCTCTTGCCTCAAAATATCCATTTGAAGACTTATCCCATGTGCTTTAATTATTAAACTAATCAACTTTTAACTATGGCCACATAAATTTCTTTTTCTTTTCTTGATCTTTTGAGTAATTAGACCAAATCTTGGCCCTTCATTTTGGCATGCCCATCTTGACCTTAAGATCATTTTTGTCTTCCCTCTTTATCCTTGATTGAGCCACAAATTACCATTGTACCATTGCACTTTCAAAAATTTTGGATTTCTAGCCCGATTTTGAAAATTCATATCTAATGATCTAGATGTCCAATTGAAGTGATTACAAAGGCTATGTCACCCTTAGCTAGTATAGTTTCAGGGGAAAATAATTCATTTTCTCAATTGGAATCAAAAATTTCTCAAGAAATTCATGTTTCTACACTGCTCCTGAAACTAGTGAATTTCACTAGGAAGACTTAAAAAATTCATATCTCTTAACATATACTTCCAAATCATACAAATTACATATCAAATTAAACTTTGAAATTTCTACTTCTATACTAGAAAATTTCATAATTTTTGGACATCATCAACTTAGGTAAAAGTTACCGGTAACAAAACTGCCACCAGTCCCTTTCTAAAAATTAGTTAGAACTTAGGCCCTAATTCTTATACCATAATCTCCCATTTTATTTCATTGATTAAATATTTACAAGGTCTATTGATTCCAAAATTTGGGGCATTACATGTAGAGGTAAGAAAATGATTTTGGAAGCATTAGAATTGAAATTAGAATTTTTGCCCAAAATGTGTACAATTTTCGTTTGGCCTAGTTTAATATAAGGCTGAAAATGGATTTTACATGAAAAATTGTGTAGGGGCATAGCGAGTATAATTTTTGGACAAGTACATTTACATGGGTATAAAAGGAAGTAGATCGGTACCTATAACGACATTTTTGTGATTAGACATATTGAATGGGGTTAATTAATTGTAAGCATTTAAATATAGGACATAAGTATTTAGTGAGTGGTGGCTCATTACCATAAATTTGGACCTATTAGATTTGATAGGTGTCTAGGTAGACCAAAGGACCGATAGAGAAGACTGACATTGGAAAGGACTTCAAGTAGTAACTCTTTCTTTCATAAACTATATGATGTGTTGCATGTATTGTGATGAGACTAAGATGGGGCACTATGTCAGGACTCTTGGTCTACCATGAGACTTTGAGATGTAGTGTAGAGCCACCAAATGGTGTGACCGACTACGGTTTGCCATGTGATTGAGACAAGCTTATGCCCATGAGTGGTAGGAGCTACTTGATGCGAGAAAGGCCGTGAGACAATGCAACTATTTACAATATGCCGTGAGACATGAGACTTGTGTAGCACTATGTATTTTCTAATGATGAAGACCTAATGATTGTGATATGATGGTGGTGGTGGTTTGTCGTGCATGTTTAATTAGTATGTTCACATTTTATATGATTGACTGCTTGTTACTACTAAGATTCGTTTGAATATCACCATTTCCACAAACTTACATTTATCCACCTAGACGAAGTGGTGCCCATGGCAATAATGTAGAGACCAGATACTAAGTTCTGATCTAGATCAACTGACATCTTTTGTTTAGTTTTCAAAATTTTTAAAATTTTCCAAAATTTTGAAGAACCGTGTAGGATATCATGCATACTCCTAAGCCATGTATATATATATATTAGTACTATTTTATGCTATTTTTTGCTCACTATATGAATTGTGATTAATAACTCTAATAAATGTCAAATTAAACAAGGGGTTAGACATGTTTTGTATCAGAGCTTTGAGTTGGTTCTAGCTTAGTTAAGTTAATAGCGTACTAAAATGGTCTTAGGTGTATGGTAACAAGAAGATTAGGGCACAACAATAGTAGAGCAGATAAACCCCATTGGTTAATTAGGCCTAAAAGGGGCAGAGGATACCCAATGGGTAGCTGTGCTCAAGTATTGGGCTAAGGATAGTACCCAAATGATGTTGGCAGCCTGGAAGCAGGTTCGACCAGTGGTGATATTTGAGGAGCCTGTAACTAGTTTCTTGATAGGAGATATTGATTGCCTGAGGACCGATGGGATCAAGTTGGACACAAACTCTATTACCAGCTCTAAGGCCCAATCCATATACTCACGTTATGATCTACATAACGCATTCAAGATATTTATATGTGAGTGGTCCAGAGGTATGCTACCCCTGGGACCCAGTACTCAACAAACTTATATAGAGTGGATAGATTTTTTTGGGATTAGGTTTGACTGGGTTTTGAGTATCCAAATGATATTAGATTTGGACAACACTGTACTCCTTGCCAGGCACAACACTTTGGGCTTGAAAAAAAATGAAAGATGGAGCAGGCCTTAAGGGTCAACTTTGTAGAGTTTTGGGAGCATATGATAGAGTACATGTTGATGTATATGTACCAATATTGATACCTGTCCAATACCAGATATCAAATTACCAGAGACAATAGGCATAATCCATTAAGTCAAGGGCAATCCCATGGTACTGATATCCGAAGCTGATTGAAAGCTAGTATCCATATTTTGAGTTGTTACATCATAATTTAGTGTGCTTGGCCCAAGGAAATTTTGGGAAGGGTGACCCCTTGGGAATACCTTAAGTTAAGTTATGTCATGTAAGGAGATAGAAACATGTTATACACGGGTACATGGGCTATATATTGTTAAAAGCTTTCTCTAAACTACTGTAAATGTTTGTTATATGTTAAATATGGGGTGCTTGTGTATCTGAATTTTGTGAAATGACAAATATGCCCTTACAATTATATGGAAGTTACCTCCTTTTTTATTATTGTGCTGTAACAAGAGAAGGAGGTGTTAGGCATGTTCCAAATGTCAGACCCAATGCAGTAAGTTTTAGACAAGTCAAGAGAACAACAGACAATGATACACGGTCTTACAAAAGACCACAAGAGGTACAACAAAAGCAAGAGGTAGATAGGGAAAGGCCAAATAATCTTAGAGGTTCAAAGAGTATACCAATGCAACTTGAGGTCCCTATTCCTCCACTTGCTGCTTAGGCAGAAGATTTACATATGTGGGTAGTCTACTTTTGCCAATAGCAACCACTTGTCTTTCGAGGGAAATTTGATCCTCATTTGGCAAAAGACTAGCTAGTTCTATTAGAGAAGATCTTCAAGGTGTTGGAATGTCCTGATAACATCAAAGCACAGTTGGCCATATACAAGTTGGAGGGAGACACAGACCATTAGTGGAGGAATACTGAGATGATTACGAGGGGTCAAAATATGCCTGTGACTTGGGAATTATTCCAAGAAAAATTCAATGAGAAATATTTCCTAAGGTTTGTGAGGAACGAAAAGGAGGCAGAGTTCCTTTCTCTACAGCAAGATGAGAAGGAGAGTTTTGATGAGTATCTATCATGGTTTATTAGACTACCCTACTATTCTGCCTACACGAGATTTTAGGATGTTGAAAGTTGGAGCTTAGACATGCTGATTAAGGGCTTGAAGCCTAAGATGAGGGAGAACTTGTCTCTCAAAAAAATTCACTATGTTCAATCAAGCAGTAAAGGAGTGCCAGATAACAGAAATTAATATGATGAATTTGTATTCAGCTAGAGGTAACAACCATAAGGGCCCACTAAGCACTAGGAGTTCCTCATAAAAGTGAAAATACCAAGAATTTTTAGGGAAAATAAATAATAATAATAATAATAATAATAATAACAACAACAACAATAAGCCTTTCTGAGCTTTAAGATGTGGCTATCAAGGACCTCTTATAACATGATCATGTCCGTAGTATGGCAAATTATAGCATCTTGGTAGACCCTGCTCTTTTCCTGATAATGAAATCATCTGCTATACATGTCAGAGATAGGGTCATATTGCCACTAGTTGTTCGCAATGATCCAGGGAGGTTAGACTAAGGAATCTAGGGTGAGTTTTTACAGTAACACAAGAAGATGCTTGGAAGTCCCCTGAGCTCATACAAGGTATAATCATCCTTAATGGTAGCATATCACAAGCCTTGATTTATTGTGATGCTAGTAATTCTTTTATTGCTTATGATTGTGTGAAACGATTAAGATTGGGAATGCATAAGCTACTTTTGATTTGGTTGTGTCACACCTATAGGTGCCAAGTTCGTTACGGCAGAAGCCTATTTGAATTGTTTGGTGGACGTTGAGGGACATGAATCTACTGTGGATTTGATTGGTTTACTGCCTCATAGACTTGTAGTGATATTGGGTATTTACTGGCTAACAGCAAACAATGTGTTGCTAGATTGTGGGGAATAAGAGGATTGTCTATCTTGACCCATGGAAGAATGTTAGCGTGGACACTGCTTTGAGCTTCATCCTAGTAGTTGAAGCTGAGAAGCATTACATAAGGGGTGTCAAAGGTATATGGTGTTTTTCTCTATACAAATAGAGAGTGGAGTAACACTTGAGGATATACCCATTGTGAATGAATTCCTGGAAGTATTTCTGGAGGAGATGAGTCATTTACCCCTATAAAGGAAAGTGGAATTTATGATCAAGATTATGCCTGGAAGTGGACCCATCCAAAGCCCCGTATAGAATGGCTCCAAATAAGATGGCAAAGTTGAAGAAAAAAAATTGAGGAGCTACTTGAGAAAGGGTTCTTACAACCCAGTGTGTCACCCTAGGGAGCTGTAGTGCTCTTTGTTCAAAGGAAGGATAGAAACCTAAGGCTGTATATTTATTATAGAGAGCTGAACAAAGTGACTGTCAAGAACAACTATCTACTTCCCAAGATTGACAACCTTTTAGATTAGTTGTCTAGATCCTGTCTGTTCTTGAAGATCGACTTAAGATTAGGGTATCATCAACTATGAGTGAGAGCAAAGGATGTACCAAAAATTGCTTTCAGAACTAGAATGGGCACTATGAATTCATTGTTATGCCATTTAGGTTGACGAATGCCCCTGCAGTGTTTATAGACTACATAAATCGGATCTTTTGACAATATCTGGATAATTTAATTGTAGTCTTCATCGACAATATTCTAATTTATTAGGCCATGTTATCTCACAAGACAAGGTCATTGTAGATCCCAATAAAGTGGAAGCAATATTGAACTAGAAGAGGTTATAAACTGTAGCTGAAGTACGCAATTTTTTGGGTCTTGTCGGATATTATAGATGATTCTTCCATAATTTCTCATGCATCGCCTCACCTATGATGAGATTGATGAGAAAGGCTCAATCATTTGTGTGGGAAGAAAGTTGTGACAGGGGCTTCACTAAGTTGAAAGAGAGACTGATGATAACACTAATTTTGATTATCCCAAATCCGCATATAACCTACACGGTCTATAGTGATGCTAGTAAGTAGGGATTGAGATGTGTCTTGATACAGAAAAATAAAGTTGTGGTGTATGCCTCACATAAGCCAAAGTCTCACGAACTAAACTATTCGACCCATGATCTTGAGTTGGCAGCGATCATGTTTGCTCTAAAAATCTGGAGGCATTATCTCTATGGTGTGACTATAGAATTGTACTACAACCACAAGATTTTGAAATACTTGTAGGATCATAAAGAATTGAACATGAGACAATATAGATGGATGGAGTTGTTGAAAGACTATAACCTGGAGATTAAATATCATCTAGGTAAGGCAAATTTTTAGATCTTATGTTTTGATGATAGCTAAACTTGTCATTTAATTTATAAATTATGTATGGCTTAAAAGGTTCAATTTGAATTGAAAAGTATAAGTGTTAAAGATCTCTCAGATTCAAGGTTTGACTATCAAGGTTTGACTAAACCTCACCATAACAGCGAGGTTTCCTCAAAACCTCATTGGCAGCGTGGTTTCACTATAAACCTCAAGGTTTGCCAAAAACCTCTAAGTTTCAGAGAACCTTGCTCTAAAGCGATGTTTGGCCCAAAACTCGCTATAACTGTGAGTTTTTGACTAAAACTTGTTGTCACAGTGAGGGAAACTTGAAAACTTGTAGTTTCTAAGGTTTCTCACAAACCTCGAGTTTTGCTTGAAACCTCAGGTTTTGAGGACATTTTGTACAACTGTGAGGTTTGGATGAAAACTCACTATTGAAACAAGTTTTAGTTGAAAAATCATTGTCCATTAAGAAGATAAGCAAACCTCGAGGTTTGGGCTATACCTCAAGGTGTGGCTCACCTCTCTGGAACCTCAAGTTTTCTCTTAAAAACTCTTTGTTATGATATAAACCTCAATGATCAATGGAAGGTATGTATCACTCGAGTGAATTACTCTACCTTGAGGTTTGTAAGTTTAATTATTACTCTCAATTTTAAGATGCTCTGTGATCTTCATAGAGACTTAATACCTTAAGATATCTGTCAAACCTTAAGGCAAGTTTAAAAGAATTAGTTAGACTCAAACCTTGAGTTATTCAGAAACCTCGAGTTAATATAGCTTATGAAAACCTCAAAGAAGATTTGCTATTCAAATGCATTATATTCTTTTTGAAAAACAAGAGACATCGAGTAAATCATTAAAGTTTAGAATTCCAGATTACCTCGAGGAAACTTTAAAACCTCAAGGTTATTTGGAAATTCTTGAAAACTAAAAATATAGCATTGTAGTGTAATTTCATATTGATTCTTTTATGGATTATATTGATACCTATTTGATTTTAACCCTTATGAATGACTTCTTATATGCATTAAAATAGTTTGGGAACGTCAAAAATACCTCACAAGCTTAAATCTTCAAAAAGCATTAAATGTGTCAGAAGCATTTAATGCAACTCCAAATTAGGTACGTTTCACTCAAAACAACATTCTCTTTGCTCAACGGATACATTATAACTCTCAAAACGGAAATTATTTGTGTCTCTCAATGGCTAAGTTCAAGAAGAGAGAAGTTATATCAACGGCTACTTTATTACTCTCAATGGCTATCATCTCCAAAGACAACATAAATAGCTAGAACATTTAAGATGTTAGCAACGAATTGAATAGAAATTGATTAAATTACTAGTGCATTGATTTCATCTTAAATCATTATTTGATCTTTAGTGCTTATACTTATCCACTTTGTAAGAGAGTTGCTTATCAATATTCTCATATATGTATTAGTGTAACTCAAGGTAGAGGGACCTTGAGTTGGGGCCTTGAACTACACACTATAAGGGGAAGTGTCTCTTAAGTAGTGTACAAGAGCTTATACTGAAGCACCAAGAGCCCTTAAAATCTTGAAAAATAGTGGAAACTTGGAGGTACTTCAATTACTGGACATAGGACAAGGATTCGGACCGAACCAGTATGAATTACTTTATCAAGATAGTAATTTAATTATTTCTCATGAACTACTCTATTTTATTGGATTGTTGTTATAAAATTTTAATTATCACCCAATTCACCCCCTTGGACGAAAGGTTTGCACTAACATAAATGTCATCACTGACGCTCTAAGTCGAAAGGTGGTGCAGGTGGCAGTGATGATGATACATGAATAGAAACTTATAGAAGACTTATGAGATTTGAGTTTGACTTGCCAGAACTTATTCATTGGCAGTAATGTCAACCAGGTGGAGAGAGATTTGAGAACAAAAATTGAGGAGGCTCATATGCACGATGATTGAGCGAAGTCTATCAAGGACCGGACCTTATTGAAGAAATGAAACTCAGCAATATGATCTATCCCTAAAAGGACTTGTTCGATATAAAAAGAGAATATATATATCCCTAAAAAGAGTATATATATACTCTTATGAGCTTCTTCCAAGATTTATTGTCTCAAATCAACCTCTGCATCCAAGATTAATCAAGATGGATCGACATATGAGATCAATGTACCAGTGGCCGGGGATGAAGAAAAATGTGCCAAAGTTTGTTGCTTGTTGTCTTACTTGTCAGAACTTGAAAAATGAGCACTAATGGCCATCATGACTTCACCTGTAGATTATGAAAGTATTTACATGACATAACATCCCAGAATTTTTGAAAGCCATAAAAAGAGGTATTTTGGCCAAAATAGTGTTTTCGGCGAGACCAAGGGTTGTACCTTGATATTTTTTGAGGCTTAGATGAGGTATTTTGGATGAACCAATAGCCTTAGTCTATAGAAGATTGAGAGATCTTATAACAATTGAAGTGAAATTCAGGAAAGGACCTCTGTGCAAAGAGAAAAAATTCTGCAAAGTTTCAAGATAAAATGGGGACAGGTTAAAGAACCTTGAAAATTCCCATAAAATCCCAGTAAATGCTACAGGATGCCTTGAAACTGGCAAAGCAATCGGAATGATTTTTGGAGGTCTAGGGAATTTTTGTTGAATTTATAAATATTTTCATAATTTTGGCCAGACCGAGTTTTTAGTTAAAATATGATATTATCATATATTTAGTGACTTCAATGTTCTGAACTGGGATTAGAGAATTTATGAAGTTGGATGGAGGTAAGGAAAATGTCCAGAAATTTCAATAAAAATTGCTAAAGGCGATTAATCACTGGTAAAATGGAGTTTTTGGAGAAAAATTATTTCTAAGAGTTCTAGACATCTACAAATTCTGAAATTTTTACAATAGCTATTTGGGGAATTTAGAGAATTTCTGATAAATTTTAGAAATTTTTGGATAAGTACAGAAATTTCTAGAACTTTTCGAAATTCCAACCAAAAGAGGTATCAGTTTTTCAAACCATTGTTCAAAACTATTATATCATGGCATATCATTTTCTACCAGATATTGGGCTAATAGATTTAAAGAAGATAAATGTTTTCTAATTAGCTTTCAAAATTTATACCATAGAAATTGTCATTATTTGAGTTTTGATTCTTCATCACCATGGTAATGTACTTAAACAATAGTTGAAACAGGGTTTAGAAATTGGCGTGTTACAATGTATTTCTTTAATTTCTCCATATATTACTCCACCAAACCAAAAAACGTGATTGTTGGAAGCAGAGACGAGAAGAACGGTATTTTTCATCCTCTTATTCGTTTGAGAAGAAGGACTCAAACAGGAGAGAAGACACAATTTCTATGTTGGAGAGAATACTGAGATGCGATTGGGATTAGAGGGAGAGAAACAACAAAGAAGACGGGCATTCGCCCCAAAATAAAGGAGTTGTCTTTTTTGCACTCTTTTAAAAAGTTTATATGTAATTTTACACCCATAAAATTTAATTTTGCAAGATACTCCTACAGGAAAAACTTAATTGTTAAAATTTCACCTAAACCACTTTTCGTTATATTTTTATATGAATTTAAATTTATATAATAAAAAGTAAGCATAAAACTTACAAATAAATGTATATTATTTTACATAAATTGTATCAATAAAAGATATAAAACATTATAAAAATAAAAAATATAAAACCATGCCAATACTCTAAAGGGAAAACTCATTTACATGTATTTATACTTTTTTTAATTTTTAATTTGGCACCTATTTGTCTTTATCACTTAATTAAATGCTTTAATTTTACCCTGTTAGTATCTTTAACTCTGCATAGGGGCTAATAGTGCTAACAGACAAAGTTGTAATGACTAACAATGTTAACAATACAATATTAATTATTTATTTAAGAGAGAAAAACAAACATGTACAAAATTTAAAATTATGTGAAAGTATGCGGAAGTATACATGGGTTTTCCATACTGTAATCTTTTTATTATTAAATTAAATTAAGAAACAAAAATTTAATTAAAGCATGCTCGCGTGCTTTTTTGTGGGTATAGGTTAGGCACGTACGTAACTTTAAATGGACCGAACAAACATTTTCCCATTTGATGAGTTGACTAGCAAGTTTTAACTCATAATCTTAGCTTTATAAATAACTTTGCACATTATAAATAAGGGAAAATCCCATTTAAATACCATATGAAATCCAAAAATCCTAAATAGTCTGTTAGAATATGGAAAACCCAAGAAAGTGCCAAAGGATGATTTTGGGTTATGCAAATCATGTTAAAATAACCCAAGTGCCCCTTTTCATTGTAGAAGCTTTAACAAGACATCAAGTTTTTTTTCTAGTGAAACAGAGACAGTAGACTGACACACAAATTTGGCAAAAAGCTTATGGTACGAAGGATGGATTACTGAAGATGAGCAGAAGAATTTTGCTGAAACTGTAAGCCATTGTTCCAGCCGTATTGAATTGCATTAATGATCTTCCAATGCTCATCTTCTTCCCATTTTTGTTGTTCTACGTTGTGGCTGCTACAATATAAAAG
>JBAGKO010025199.1:0-10906 GCA_037177275.1 Acacia concinna | reverse complement strand
AATTTTAACTCCCATATTATTAGTGAACTATGAAAGCCAATGAACCAATTTCTCAAGAGATTCATTTAATTCATATTTCATTCCATTATTATTTGAAAAATACCAAAAATAATAATTTAAGATTTTAATTAAATTGTGTTATTTTTAATTATTATTTTGAAAACCCTAAAACTAATTTTTCCCTTATTTTCATTGCATTAGCATGACATTTAGATTACTTAGAAATCAATAAAAGGCTCATCGAGAAGAGATAACGATCCTAAGTTTGCCTATATACAATCCTTAGTTAATTTTTTATTGTGGACCCTAAGGCTAATAATAAAAATCCTCATCAAATAGATCATTTGTCTGTATACACTTTATGAGGAACTAATGGAGCCACTACTATTCATTTTCAAGGTTCACTTATAGGCATAACAGTCTAAATCTTACTTGATGGAAGAAGCACTTCTCAGAGTATTTCTCTCACTACATACCATGGATCTGAAGAATTCTGTCCAGTTAGATCTCTCAAAGTATTTCTCTCACTACACACCATGGATCTCAGTTGACTTACCCTTCTCTCCAGGGTAGTCAAGCACTTCTATGCCAGCCTGGAGCTCATACCTAGGCCTTCTGTTTCTAGGTTAGAGGAAGAAGAAGCAGAAGAGGAGATGAAGGCCAAGGTGAAGGGCCAAGAGTTCTTAATCTCAGCCTCAAGGATCAACAAGTAGCTTGGGATCAAGAAGCCTTCAGTATGCCATGAGCCCAAGATGAGCACTAGAGAGATATTTAGAGTATTGAGGCCTGGTGTTTAGGTTGGCCCTCTCTGATTTAGGCCATCAGAGATGAGTGATTATTACCGGTGCATCTGGTACATCTTCTTGAGGATGTTGGTATACAAGTATGGGAATTGGTCCCATTTTACTACTTGGGAGTACAAGATGTTCACATTGATCATGAAGAAGGAGAAGAAAAACCTGGAAGAGTACATCTTTGCTGAGTTTAGTAGATATTATACCACAAGTAAGCAATCCACCAGGATTCCTTTTCCTCACATCATCTCCCTCATCCTCAAGGCCAACAAGATTTGGTATCTGGATGCTAGTGACATAGTTGAGAGACCTGATCGTTTGGATCCCTCTCACTTGTCTAATATAACGATTGAGCTTCCATTGACTGGATGAAAGCCCACCTTTTCCATGAAGAGGAAGAAGACTCCTCCTCCCTCAGTCTTTATGCCTCAGTCTATGCCTCAGGCATCTGCACCTACACCTGAGGACGATACCTAGTCCTCTACACCTCTCCCTCAAAGCCTTCATTTCAGAGATTATTGAGGCTCATTTGGCTCCTCTTCATCCATGGGTTGATCAGTTAGTTCAGCAAGCCAATGAGCTGAGCATATCACTATGATCCATATCTGCATCTCTTTCATTATTGATGAGGCTATGGACTCCATGAGAGGTACTTCCAGAGGTTCGACCTACCATATTCCTACTCCTGATCCTATTCCATCTCCACACACCTCACCTCATCCTATTATTAGCCACTTTTCTTCATCACCCACATACATTTCCCAAGCCGTACATGTTACCATAGCCCCCACTAACATTCCTGATCCTAGCTATATCCCTTATCCATCTTCTCTTACCCTTGACACACAGACACCCTTCATTGATCTTGACATCCACATTGACCCTCACTTACCTTTCATCGAGCTAATCCTTGAGCTTGCTTCTCATCTACCTTCACCTACTTCATCACCTCACTCTTTCCAGGATGAAGAGGTTGCTTGTGAAGCCCCTCCTTCTTTCCCTCATATTCCTCAACTTGACCTTCCTGATCCTAAACTCTCTAGTGGTTCCTCTACGGAGTATTGTGATGAGGATGATATTTCTGATGTGGTTGAGACATTGACCTCCTTTGCTGATAATGTGGTTGAGCCTCTCTTGCTCTTGACCTACCCTGGCTTCCTCGGACATGATGCTGACAAAAAAGGGGTGAGTAGTAGTAGTTATTTACCTCAAGGAGATGAGGCTGATGATAAGCCTATGGACTTTACACCTCTTGCTTTTGCTCCACCTAGAGACTCACTTGTGATTTTGGGAGATGAGGATGACCCCATAGACATTGACTTTCCCCCCTGAGCACTTGGGCACTTATTTATGGGTCTTTTTGGTTTACTTTGGGTTTTATTGTTATTTTCTAGCTTTTGTTATTATTTATGTTCATCATGTTTATTATGTACTAACCCAAAGTGTAAATTTGATTATCTATTGATATGACTTGTTTATTATCATTTACATGTGTCTCTTTATGATTCTTTGATGTTTAAATGATTTCTAAATGACTAAGTTTTGCCATCATAAAAAGGGGGAGAATGTTAGATCCTATGTTTTGATGATTACTAAACTTAGGTGAATTTGAAAATGTGTTTCAATTGTGCAAAACTAAAGGGAAATTAGTTAAGTAGGTGTACTTAGTAATATCCATTTAGTATGAAAGAAAGAAAATGTTTTCAAAGTTAGACAGAAACCTTGCTGGTTTTCCTACCTTGAGGGTGAGAATGATCCTCAAGGGTAGCCAGCCTTACCATAACGGCAAGGTTTGTGGCTAGCCTTGCAAGTTGGCCAAAAGGTGTCCCAGCCTCGAGGGTGAAGGACAACCTCGAGGGCACGAACCCTGGGCCTCAACAGCCAGGTTTGGCTCTAACCTTGTAGTAAGTGAAAGGCTAGACCAAACCCTTGCTGGCTAGCTGAAAGGAGTCACAACATTGAGGGTGATGAGTAACCTCGAGGAAAGTGGTCTTTGGTCACAAAAGCCAGGTTTGTAAGGAACCTTACCTTAGTAGTAAGGGTGGACCAGAACTTTGCCCTTTGGCCAAGTGTGACCCTATCCTCGCTAGTGATGTAAGGCTTCTTGGAAACCCTTCTTTGCATGTGCTCTTGAATTGATATAGTCATGACCTGCACCTTCTGTAGTCGCAACCTAGAATTTCATTACTTTGCATGTGACCTCGGGTTGATGAAGTCGCGACCTGCACCTACTGTAGTCACGACTTGGGTTTCACAACCTTGCTAGGTTACATTGCAACCTTGCTGTTGATGTAAGGCTACATTGGAACCTTGTTGTTTTGGAAAACAAAGGTAGCCTCAAGGGTAAACACCAACCTCGAGGGTATGACTATGTATGGCAACCTTGCAAGGCAACTTCAAAACTTGGCAGTCTATTTTAAATCCTTACAAGGTTAAGCAACCTCGAGGGTACTCTCTGACCTCGAGGGTGGTAAGTATTTTCACACATGCTCTGAGTTATCTTTGCTTTTAAAACCTGGAACCTCAAGAATTGATTTCTAACTTGAAGGGAGCAAGCAAATCATGTTCTAAGCTTTTCAAAGATTAACCTTGAGTACATTTTCAATCCTTAAGGTTACTAGTCTATGTTACTTGTATCTTCAAGGTTAAAACTCAACCTCAAGGTAATCATAACTTGTGAAATTCTCGAGGAAACATTCTTGAAATCTTTCATGTGTTAATTTGTGACTAAATCCTTGTATTTATTGATTTCTAAAGGATTACCTTGAGGATGACTTCAAACCTCAAGGAAATTTCAAAAGTCAGTTTTCCAGAAAAATAGAGCATTGTAGCGTAAACATTTCAATCATTCAATATTCCATTATATTGATACCCACTTGCTTTTAACCTTTTCTAATGATCTATTTTACATCTAAGAATAGGTTATGAATTATTTGGAGTAGTTTCAGGCACAAAATAACCGGTGAAGAGATTGTGTCAGACGCATTAAATGCACTTTACCAAATTTGGTTAAAGTCTTTACCTACCTTCCTTCTACAATCTCAACAGATATATTTATGTTTCAAAAGGGAAAATTCCTTGTGTCTCAACAGAATCTACCTAGAGGAATGATGAGATGTCAACAGATACAAACTGAACTCCAATGGACACATCAACGGACACAAATTCCTCAGACTATAAATACGAGACCATTAATGACAAGCAACAATTAATGAACTACTCATTTGAGTCATAAATTCTTTAAGTGTGTTGCATTTATTTTGTCATTAATTCTATTATGTTCTTCAGTGTTAATCATTCAAATCTGTTGAGAGAGTATGTATTATCTTCCACAAATTTCTGAGTTACTCAAAGTTGGGATACTTTGAGTGAGGACTTGGATTGTATCTTATAAGGGGGAGTGTTCTCTTAAAGAGTCAGTCGAGTCTGTACTGAGGTGCCAAGAGCCTGTTGTAATCTTGGAGGTTTAGTGGAACTCAATGGTGACTGAGAACTGAACGTAGGTTGTGAGTTTGACCGAACTAGTATAAGCGTTTGAGTTTCTAAGTTTCCAAGAATTTTTATACGCCCAATTCACCCCTTCTTGGTGAAACGCTTGCTCTTTCAACATGTAGCTTATTATAGTACCTCTTCCATTAAGTTTATAGTTGATAATGATTATATCTCTCTTACTAGATATCATGGCTCTATTCCCACGGAAGATCAGTTACACCACTTGGTTCGTTTATCTCACACGGACGCTTTTGAAGCCTTGTATATAATGGAGAACATAAAGGACATACAATGAGTTTAGAATTGCCTAAAGGATTATCTGTAGATTTATGAGCTATCCTATCAAAATATCACTATATTTTTTATATTCCTTATAGGTTGCCACCAGTAAGGAGTATTGAACATAAAATTGAGTTCATAGCGATAGTATATGATCTACTGACCGATGGGCTCATCCAATCTAGCTCTAGTCCTTTTTCTGCTCCAGTGATACTCATTAAAAAATGATAGAACATGGTGATTTTATGTTGACTTCTGCACCTTAAATTTAGTCACCGTTAAGGATGCTTTTTCGATGCCAATGGTAGATGAATTATTAGATGAGCTTCATGGTTCAATTTTCTATTCTAAGCTTGATTTATGCTCTGGCTACCATAAGATTCTAATGTGAGAATGTGACAGAGAAAAAACTGCATTTCACACCCACTATGGATTATATGAATGGCTTATTATGCCATTTGGTTTATCAAGTGCTCCAACCACATTCCAGGCTCTAATGAATTCACTATTTCATCCTTTTTTAAGGCATTTTATATTGATATTCTTTGATGATATTTTGATTTATAGTGACAATTGGGAGCTAGATTTACAACACGTGGAGGAGGTATTGAAAATACTGCAACAACATCAACTTTTCGCTAAAATGACAAAATGTGCTTTTGCGAAGCAGCAGATAAATTATTTAGGTCATATAATTTCTCACCAAGGTATTGCAATAGATCCTACTAAAGGCAAAGTAGTGATAGATTGGCCTACTCCTTAAAACATGTCTCAACTCAAAGGGTTCCTGGGTCTCAATAGTTATTACCAGCATTTCGTGGCTAAGTTTGCACAGTTGGCAAGTCCACTGACAAATTTATTGAAGAAAGACTCATTCTAGTGGCATCATGATGCTCAACTCACTTTTAACAAACTCAAGAAAGCGTTGATAGAGGTCCCTACTTTAGTAATGTCTAATTTTACATAATCATTTGTGTTAAACACAAATGCATCTAGAACAGGAATCGGTGCAATTTTGAGTCAAAATAACCACCCTATAGCTTTTTTCTCTAAGAAACTATCTAACCAATTACAAGCATAATCAGTTTATAATTTGAACAGATCATTCTAGGTTTCGTTATCTAAAAGAGAAAGTCATTCAAACCCTAGATCAAGAGAAATGTTTAGCAAAGCTATTGGGGTATCACTTTGATGTAGAGTTTCATTTAGGAAAAGCCAATGTAGCTGACGCAACTTTATTTCGAGTTCTATTAATGGCGATATCTAGTGTTGAAGGTGTTGGCATAAACCTTTTTGGGGATGAATTAGGTGATAATAAAAATTTAAAAAAACATTAAATCAATTTAATGGAATAGTTCAATAGAAGAGAATAAATTACTATATTGACAGAATGATTTCTACAGGTTTAGTCTAATTCTTTGACCTACGTCCAGTTACTTGAAGTCCTTCCAAGTTTCTACTATCTTCCAAGATTCCAGTGGGCTATTGGTGCCTCAGTACATGCTTTCATACAACACTCAAGAGACACTTCCCCTTATAGTGTGTAGTTCAAGCCCCCAACTTAAAGTCCCTCTACCTTGAGTGATTCTTATACAAATTTGAATATCTTGGTAAACAACTCTCTCACAGAGTGAATGTATATAAATACTAAAGAACAATGAATACTATGTATTTAAGATTGGCGTTAATGCAACAGGAACTCAATCAATTTCTATTTTGTTGGTAGTTGTTGTCTTAAATGTTCTGACTATTTATATTACCTTTGAGGATGATGACCGTTGAGAGTATTTAAGTTTCCGTTGGCATAGCTTCACTCTCCTTAATTATAGCCATTCAGAGACAGAATGATTTCCTCTTCTAAATATAAAAATATAGCCGTTGAGTAGAGAGAATGTTTTTTAAGCGTGTATTACCTAATTTGGGCCTTCATTAAATGCTTTTGACACATGGAATGCTTTTTTATGATTTGAGCTTATGTGGCATCTTTATTGATTTCAATATGTTCTAATACATAATAAAAGTCATCTAAAAAGGTTAGTAGCAAATATGTATTAATATATTTAATGAATGATTCAATATGAAAATCACACTACGATGCTCTGTTTTCAATTTTCTAGAATTTCAAAATAACCTTGAGGTTTGGAGAATTACTTGAGGTAACTAGGGTATTTTAGAGATTATCAATATACTTGAGGTTTTTAAATATTAAGAGATATAACATGATTGTATAACAAAATATCCTCAAGGTTTTCACAAGATAGTTATTACCTTAAGGTTACAAATTTACTCTCAAGGTTTTAGACTGAATAAATGTGTAACCTTGAGGTTTCTATGTTAACTCAAGGTTTCAGACAACTAAGTTACCTCATTATGACCTTGAGGTTTAAAGAATACCTTGAGGTATAAGGTTTTCATGAAAGTTTTAGAGCAACTTGGAATTTGAAAGTGTAGATATAACTTACCAACCTCAAGGTTGAGTAGTTCACTTGAGGTATTATTTACTTTGTCTTAGCCAACAAGGTTTGATATTCAACAAAGTATTTAAAGAAAACTGGTTGAATCGAGGTTTGGCTTACTTCAACTGACCAGCGAGGTTTTCTCCAAAACTTGTTTCAACAACGAGTTTTGGACCAAACCTTGTTGTTTTAGGAGGTTTCATCGAAACCTCGAGGTTTTAAGAAAACCTTGAGGTTTGCACAAAACCTAGCAACTATCAAGGTTTTTGGCCAACCTTGTATAACAACAAGGTTTTGGCCAAACCTTGCTGTTGAGCGAAGGTCACTGAAACCTCGAGGTTTCTAGCAAACCTTGAGGTCTGTAATAAAACATCACTGTTATAGCAAGGTTTGGTCAAATCTCGAGATTTTGACAAAACCTCGATGTTTGACTGCAAACCTTAATAGTCAAACTTGAAATAGATTTTTCTTGAAGACTTATGCTTTTAGGATCAATTGAAAATAACTTAAAAGAAATAGTCTTCTTTAAAATTATTTGTAAGCTATTGTTAATCAAAAGTACTTTTTGTTCTTCTTTCTTCTCATATTTCCTTTCTATGACAAGTCTAGTTATAACCAAAACATAGAATCTAACAGAGGGTACTTTCATTGATTATGTGTGTGAAGTACATCAAGCATCACCCTTTATTGCTCAGCTTAAAACACAAGTAATGTCTAGACCTAAATCGATGCCTAGATACAAAGTCTGCAGAGGTTATATATATTGGCATTCTTGATTAGTAATTCCACACCATAACAGGGAGCTTATTCAGTGAATATTGGAGGAGTTTTACTCTTCTCCAATTGGTGGCCATGCAAGATCTCTTCGCACCTTCATAGATTGATTGTTTATTCTTTTGGTTTAAGATGAGATGAGATATCTAGGACTTTAGTCAATAATGCAACATTTGTCAGCTAGCCAAGACTTTACAACTTCATCCATCTCATCTGTTACAGCCATTAGCTATATCAAAAAGAATATGGGAAGATCTCGCTATGGATTCCCTCATTAGGTTACCGGTGGTGAGAGGAGTCTAGGTCATCATGTTCATTATTGATCGATTATCCAAACATGGACACTTTGTTGCATTACCTGGGCATTTTTCTAGTCAAATCGTGGTTGAAGCATTTATACATAATATTGTGAAACTCTATGGTACACCCTGTACAATTGTTTCAAATAGAGACAAGACATTCACCAAAAAGTTTTGGCGTCATCTCATGCAAAAACAAGGTACTACACTGTGTTTTAGCGCTGCTTATTGTCACATCTCAAAATTTTTGTAGGCCAAAAAAGGGTATTTTATGTCAAAATAGTATTTTGGGGTAGACTGAGTGTCATACCTTAATGTTTTTTAAGGCCTAGATGAGGTATTCTGGATAAGCAAAGGGCCATAGTATGTAGATGACTGAAATATCTCACAACAATTGAAGTAAAATCCAGGGAAAGACTTCTGTGCAAAAAGGAAAAATTCTCTAAAGCTTCATGTCAAAATGCGGACAGGTCTGAAAGCCCCAAAAATTCCCATAAAATCCCAGAAAATAGTATAGGACATCCAAAATAGTGTGGCTCGATCAAAATGATGTTCAGAGATCTGAGGAATTTTTTATGAATATTTAAATATTTTCATAATTTTTTGCTGGACCGGGTTATTGGCAAAAAATTGATATTATCAGATATATAGGGACCTCAATGTTCTAGATTGGGATTTGGGAAAATTAGTACATTGTTTTAGGGAATTTATGATGCAATAAAAATCTAAAAATAAAAGCAATTATGTGAGCAAAAGTCCTTAAAAATCGGTAAATCACTAGTAAAAAGGGTTTTTAAGGAAAAATTTATTTTGAAAGTTCCAGATGACCAAAAAATTCTGAAATTTTAATAGTAGCTTTCTGGTACTTTTAGAGAATTTTGGTGATTTGTTTTGGAATTTTTGAACAACCACAGAATTTTTTAGAACTTTTCGATTTTCGAGTCGATTTGGGGGAAATATTGGATGAAATTGGGCCAGGTGGGCCCCCTGGGCCCACCTAGACTTGGCCCACCTTTGCTTAAGGGAAAATTCAGATTTTTGGCATGTGAAATAAGAGAAGAATGTAGGAGGGACACTTGTCAAAAAAGGAGACAAGTTTTCAGGAAAATTACACCTAAAGACCCAAAAATATTTGCACTTTGACCCCTCCTTCACAACTATAAATACCTCCTCCCCTTCTTCTTCTCCCCCACACCAAATTCTCTCCTCTCTCTAAAGAACCCCTAGCCTTCTCAAGTGCGAGCAATCTAAAGGAAGTTCGAGCGGTCCCGAGCCAATCTTCGATCCCAGTAAGTCCTGATCCTCTCCCTCTTTTGAATTCCTTTATTTTCCAGTAATTTTTAGAGTAGTTTTAAGCGGAGGTTCTGTCCAATTGGATTGGCCTAGATAGTGAACCTAAGGATCGGTTTTGTCCAACTATCTTGACCAAAATAAGCCTTTCTAAAGGAAAGTGTTGCCCAATTTTTCAGGACTTAGATAACATTTCCTAGGGGGAGGTGCTGTCCGATTGTCTAAGACTAAGATAGCACTTCCTAGGGAGAGATGTTGTCCGATTCTCCTTGACTGAGGTAGGATTTCTAAGGGGGGGATGTTGCCCAACTATCCTGTCTAGGTAGTTAGTGGGCATGTCTAAGGGGAGATGTTGCCTAACTGCCCCAGCCCAGGTAGGGGTGAGCATTCGGTTAATTGGTTTGATTTTTGGTGAAAACCAAAATAAACGAATACTGAATTATACATTTTTTTATAACCGAACCAAATCGAATTCACTAAAATAATTTGGTTCGGTTTTTTGATGAATTTGGTGTTGGGCCCTTTTTAAACCGGTTGGTTAAAATGTGCTCTAAAAAGTTTAACTTTTTAGACCTCACTTGGCATATATTATGTCTAAAATATAACTTTTTAGACCTTATGTTTCTTACATTCGGTCTAAATTTTTTGTAGTCTAAAAATTTCGTACTGTCAATGTAGTTTGGACTTTTTAAACCAGTTGGCTAAAATATGGTCTAAAAAGCCTAACTTTTTATACCTCACTTGACTTATATCATGTCTAAAATATGACTTTTTAGACCTTATATTTCTTACATTCGGTGTAAATTTTTAGACACAATGTAGTTTGGCCTTTTTAAACCGGTTGGTTAAAATGTGGTCTAAAAAGCCTAACTTTTTATCCATCACTTGGCTTATATCATATCTAAAATATGACTTTTAGACCTTATATTTCTTACATTTGGTCTAAATTTTTTGTGTGTCTAAATAATATCTTTCATATATATTATTAGTCTAGTCCGTAATTTGGCTACCTTATGATGTTATTCTGATTCAGCTTGCACATGTTTAAAAAAACAAACCTATTAAGCGATGTCGTTTTGTATTAATTTCGATTATTCGGTTATAACCGAATTAATTTTTAAATAACCACACCAAAAACTAAAATTAGCTTATTCAAAAACTGAACTGAAACCGAAAACTGAAATAACCAAAACCGAATAACCGAATTACGTTCGGTCTTTAGTTTTGGTTCTCATTTGCTCACCCATACGTGGTGGTTATCAGAAGCTTGAAAGGAGGATGATGCAGGAAGAATTGTAGAAAGTGCAAGAAGCTGCTCAATTTGATCATAACATCATTGTCAAAACCCCACAACGTCCTCCACGTCACAAGAAATGGAAAGCGGCCAGGCTCAAGGGTGACAAATACGTAAATCAAGATGTTGCTAACGTTGCTGCAAGGATTGTATATATTGTTTCCTACTAACACTTGTGAATTCAATTCACTACAAAAAAAAAGTTATTTTGTCGCGTTTCATTTGTAG
>JBAGKO010025139.1:0-10909 GCA_037177275.1 Acacia concinna | reverse complement strand
TAGGGCGGCTCATCAATTACGAAGTAGAAATAGGAAGGTGGAAACTATTAAGGATTGGACAATCTAGTCCTTTGGTATCTCATGTTTTTTGCAGATGACCTGGTGTTATTTTGTGAAGCATCTGTTGAGCAGATAATGGAGTTAAAGGATGTTATGAAGTGTTTTTGTGCTGCATCAAGGCATAAAATTAATCTAAACAAGACAAAGATGTTTGCTTCAAGAAACATTCATTTCAGCAGAGCTTATGCTTAACTCAAGTGATGGTAGTAGGTTTGATGGAGGATCTTAGTAAATTCCTGGGTGTTCCTCTCCTACATAAAAAAATGACGTCAATGACTTATGCTCCTTTGATTCAGAAGGTAAGGTCTAAATTGGCTAACTGGAAGGGGAAATATCTAAGTATGGTGGAAAGAACGGTTTTAGTCAAGTCTGTGATATTAGCAATTCCCTAATACCAAATGCAATCCATTCTTTTCTGAAAGGAGTGTTGCATATGATAGAGAAGATGGGTAGAGACTTCTTTTGGAATCAAAATGATGAATTGAAAAAGTTGCATCTTATTACATGGGACATTCTTAAAAGAAGAAAAAATGAAGGAGGTCTGGGAGTTAAAGATCTACAGTCCCAAAATAAAGCCTTCATCAATAAAGCTGAGTTGGGGACTAATAACTAAACCTAAAGCTCTGTGGATGAAGTTCTTGAAGGCGAACTATGCATGTGGTAGGAATAGAATCCTTACTGTGAATAGGAAGAGAAATCAGTCAGCAGTTTGGAGTGGTATAACCTCAGTTAGGGAGGATTTTAGAAATGGGTTGGGTAAACGGATAAAAAGTAGAGAAAACACACAAGCATGGTTAGATTATTGGGCTCTAGTAGATAAACCTTTGAACTATTATGTTGAAAGAAATGCCCATTTAATCTCTCTAGGTATGCCTGTTAGTTGTTTTGTGTCACAATTAGGACAGTGGGACATAGAGAAGTGTGAAATCTTGACTTGGGTGGTTGAGAGGATAATGTTGGTTAATCCACCTTCAGGGATGAAAGAGGATGTTATATACTAGTGAAAAGCATTTGATGGGAACTTCATTGTAAAATCAACATATGACATGATTTACTAGCAGGGCCATAAACCCAAACCTCATTGGCTGCAACTATGGCAATGGAGAATACCTGAGAAAGTAATATTGTTTATGTGGCAAGTATTCCATGAGAGACTCCCTACAAATGCTTATTGAGCTAGACATAATCCAAATATACATCCCACTTGTGCATTTGGATGTAAGTGTGATGAGAACATATTCCATATTTTGAGAGATTGTGAGCAAGCCAAAAGAGTGTGGGCCTTAGAGTGTGGGCCTTATTGACTAACAATATATATTATACTATTTTTTTCTCTAGTAATTTGCAGGACTGTCTAAGATGGAATATGCAGTGCTCCCTTGAGAATAGAAAATCATCAAGGGGGCCTTGGCAATATGGTTTTAGTATTATATGCTGGCTATTGTGGAAGAATTGATGCAAAAAGGTGTTGCTACTATCACCTTAGGGAAAATGGGACATTGAGCTAGAAGGTTTTCCAAGTCTCAGCTAGAGAGGATGTGTAATGGAAGCCATCAGATATGGGGTTTCTTCAAGTAGATGTTGATGGGTCATGTGATTACAGAAGATATGCAACTTGTAGTGGTGTTATTAGGGACCATCAAGGAAAGTGGATACATGGTTTTCAACAGAAGTTAGGTTATAAGTCCCCGACTACCACAAAAGTCCATGCAATCTCTAATGGTTTGTTCCTCTATAAATGTATTAATAATATCATGTTATACACATATTCGATATAAGCTATTTAGTTGTTACTTGTGGAATACGGATGGAACCATCCATTATTTGACAAGGTTGTGATAATCCAATCCCTAATTTATCAGAATTGGGATTTACATATTGTACATACTTGTAGGGAAGGCTTTCAATGTGCGGATTGAATGGCCAAAATGGCACAAGAGTTTGATCAAGAATACATGGAAATGGAATCTCCACCAGATGAATGTCAGGAATTTCTTGTGCGGGAAGGTGTGATAGGGATTAATGTGTAGGAAAGCCTATGTATTAGGCCTTTTGTAATTTACAAGTTATCCTTACCTTTGTACTCAAAAAAAATTTAAATGATTTGGAAAAAAAATTCTATAAACAGAATTTAAATGTTTAATGTATTTATGTTGCCAATAAATTTGTATTAAAAAAATGAAAAGATGTCTAAAAAAATTAAAATAGCCACAACCTATAGATGAAAATAAATGAAGTTGATTGCAATTTGGTATTTACCTCGAACTCTTAACCAAAGTTGACCAAATTAAATTTTCAACTTAATTTCTACTATAAAGGTTATATTTAAATGATTAGACATGTATATAATATCATTTTTAATTTGTTATTAAATCACCAGTTTGACTGAACAATTTAATCGGTATGACCGTTTGAACTATGACTTGTTAACTTCTCCAAGTCAATGTCTAGCCCCGGCTTTCAAAACATTGATATTAACCATGCCATGGAAAATGTCATATTTTCTCATATAAAATGCTTCAATTAATCATGTAAATATTTGACTTACCAATTCCTCCACACTTAAACTTTAGCACTCCAGGACAAGAATCCAATTAAGCACATGAAATCAAGACATAATCAATCACAAATGAGCTATCCAATGTATTAAACATCAATAAGCAAATCAATTTAAATTTCCAATTCCACATGTCATAATAGAATCCCTTAATTCACAATCCTACCACCCACCACAAGGAATTACCTTAGGCTATGATCTAATTATCAAGAATATAATTCTAGGACTCTCTAGTGATGGAATTAAATTTAGGAGCTATCCACTTCCTATGGCTTGTGTTTGCACTCATCTTCCATGACTCACAATTCTTAGGCCTAACTATACTAAATCCCCCGCTCTACAATGAAATTCATGTATTAAGAGGTATTTAAAAGCTTGTAGTGTTAAAAAAGATAAATGATGATATGGAATGTAATTATTCAAGTTAAGAATGACATTCACATATACTTCCTATCTCATAATACTAATAATATATAAGTGCTAACATGCAAATGACAATCTCACTGACTTGGCCTAATTCATTGTTTCTTTCTTTTGTTTTCTTGTTTTATTTTGCTTTTTTTTTCTTTTTCTTTTCTTTTCTTACTTTTTTCCTTTTCTCATCTTTTCCTTTTCTTTTTCCATTTCTTTTTCTTTCCTTTATTCATTTGTCTACCAATACATGGTATATGGTAGTCAGGCTATTTTTTTTCCTTTTGTTGTTCTCTTTTTTCCTTTCTTTTACATTTGCTTTCTTTCTTCTCATGGCACTAAATAGTATATGCAAGAGAATACATGCAACATATCTAAACTTCTCAATGAGATAGTTCATATTCAAGTTCCAACTTGGTTGGCAAAAAGGAACATGAATAGCTAAAAGTGTTGACAAAGGATAAAATGAATATGAATGGTTTGTGTATAGGAAAATAGGTACGAAATGAATGCCTCTATCCTCTACATGAATGCTTAAATGCATAAAAGCTTTAAATATGATCTAGCTAGAACTTAAAGATATGCAAGTACATAAAAGTCACTCAATACAATAGGAAATCGTGTAAGAAGCTCAAAATCTCATAATTTGGTTCACATAGCTTCACAAAAGTAGTAACTAGACACATCCAAAAGCTTTATCTAGTGATGTCAATTTCCCAATATCCCTAAGATCATTTCTCAAGAAATATGGAATGAAAACACATTTATTATTGCTCAAATTAGTCTAAAATTTGTAGCAATCATTCGAAATTGATTAAGATTTAAAAATTTTCAAAAACAACTCAAAAATGCTAAGAAAAAGTGCTTTTAACATGTCATGCATGAAAGTCAACATATCACATATTAATTGCAGAAACAAACATGTTCAAATAAGTTCCAAATTAAGGTAAAATCTGTGGCAATATGACATCCAATGAATTTTTAAAATGTGTGCAAAGTGGTCACCAAAATCAACATGCATATGACAAGAAAGCTCATGCAATTGGCTAAATTTAGTGTATCATAGGGTTTTGCATTTGGTTCAATGAGTTACTGTTTCTTTTGTTTATTGGGATTATCAGAGGTTTGTGGTAGGGTAACAGAGTCATCTAAGAGGTTGTTCTTTGTCTTCACACCCTATCATTTTTAGTGCATGTCTAGTAGCCCTCCTAGACCATTCATTCCTATCAGGGGGATTTATGGGTTTTATTAGCTTTATCTCCCTGTTTGAGGAGTCTACTTTAACTAGTCCGCCTTCTTCTTCTACTAGTGGGTTTATTGATAATCATTTTGTGATAGACCACAAGGAGGAAAATTCAAAACCTAATGGTGGGGTAGGGGAAATAATGAAGAAGTTCAACATAAGATAGACATACTATTAAGGATTTAATGTCTACTACGGACAACTTTGACCCATTTAGAGTTTACCTAGAGTTCAATATCAATATCAAGATTACTAACCAACTTATGAAACAAGTTTCAAAGTTCACTGGTGTTAAGGATCCACAGTTCCATTTAAGATAGTCAAGGTTGGTTTGCCCTTCTATGAAGCCACCATGTGTTGATATAGATGAAGTTCTTCATCAAGTCATCCATTTTAACTAACAATAGAAGTTGTATTGTATTGTTTATAAATAGTATAATGAATTGAGGAGTGATTTTAACTAACAACAGAAGTTGTATTGTATTGTTTATAAGAAATTTGAATAATGTGGAAAATTATGTTGTCATGCATTGAGAATATTGTATGACTATTATGTCAAGATACTTCCACATAAATATATTTTAGAAAGGTAGACAAGAGAAGAAAGGCATGATGTCGTATATGATAACAAGGGAAAGGAAATTGTTGTTGATCCTAACTGAAATGTTCAAATTGATGTAGGCCATTGTGCACAATGCTTATAAAATTAGCCAATGATGTAGCTGATTTTCTAGAGACATTCTCTATGGTTTTGCAAGTGTTGCTAGAACTTAGTAGACGAGTTTTTGAACTTTTTATTAAACAATCATTGGGTGGTGATAATTATGAATGTGTTGCTACTGATTATGATGGCAATAATAATGTTGAAGGCATTGGATTCAAGAAGAGATAACATAAGAAAATTGATAAAAGTTGGGTGTATACTAAAAAAAAGATAAACCTTCAAGAAAACCTATTAACAAGCCTTCACAATGTTTAAAAGGTGTTTGTTTACATGCATTTTGAAAGAAAATGACATTATATTGCGTTATTTAATGATATTGTATTAATATTGGTGCAAGAAAATCAAAATATTGTGGAAGTAGGTTGCTTGTCAACTCTAATGCAACATAGTCCTCTGGTGTCAAATACACTAGTGAAGGTGCAATATGGTTCCTCTTTGACAAATACACTAGTACTGATGCAATATGGTTCCATATGTTAAATATACCTTTGTCAGTGTAATATGGCCTCCTAGTGTCAAACACTTTAGTATCAATGCAACATGGTGTCCTTATCTCAAATACACCACTACCATGTTCTCCCTATGACAAATGCACCAATTCCAATGCAACATGCCCTACCAATCTTAAATACACATATGATCTAAGTTAGACACCATTTTTGCAATTATGTTGGTGAGTCTACTATATTTCAAGTTTTTGAGTATGTCAAACCATATTAATGTCATTTTTGTGTTTGTAGGCTTTATTAGACTATGATGTGAAATCACTTAACGCATTACAATTTAATCAAGCATTAACAAAAGGTAAATCATATCACTACATACATGGAAATATGTTGAAAAGAATGAGACAATTTTATTCAAATAAAGAAGTTCTATTATAGTATAACTACATTACCATAGACGTATTTGATTATGTATATAATCTATGTAACAACATGTTGCAAATACATGTTTACAAATCAACTTAAGTCCTCTAAGTGAAGTCATCCAATTCAACTCTTCTTATTCCAACTACTGCTCCAATTTAGCTCCTTTTGCAATAGCCTTTGTGTGGTGTTGCTTCAACTTAGTTCTTGGGATAATTGTATAGCATTTATTATATTTGAGCTTCGACACAATCAAGAACATATAGATATATCAGAAACCAAGTTCAAGGATTTATTTCCTAAAGCAATATGATAGGCTTCGACATGTAATTATTTCCTAAAGTAGTTCATTGATTTTGCTAGTTCCCTTGGTTTTTTTAATGCCATATTAGCTTATTTGTAGTTGAAAAGATGAGATGGTTAGTTACTAATACTTAAATGGTTGGGTAATCTTCACCCATAAAGTCATATTTCACCTTGTCAGTTATGATCCAAGAAAATTTATTTGGCTTACAACTCACAAGCAACCTATAAATGCAATACTAACTAAAAGAAGCACTAAGTAAAACCTAGATAGTATATTCACAAACATTGGGCATCAATTATGATCAAAAGTAGAATGATTCTCAACTCCAAGCTTGAACTATAAATCAATTAACAAGGAAAGCTCAAATGACTTAATAAAGACAAGAGTTGTAAAAACTTTCCATATGTAAAAAATAGTTCATTGGTATAAAAGAACATAAGAAAACTAAGGTTCAAGAAAACTAAGGCTCAAAAATATAATTAACAACATTAAATCTACAATATTCATAAACTAAAGGATCTTTCACAAATAGTGTAAGCACTACAAAAAAACTTGAAATTAAAGACATAATTTAGAGACAAATTAGCAACAAAAAATGGTCTGTCGACAAAAAGGGCGTCACTAATTTCACTTAAATTCCATCGCTAATCTGTGTAGGGAGTGACCCTTAAAGGATTGAGATAGAGGGAGAAGGGAAGAGGAAAGAAGTAAGGACCGACATGGATTCGTTAATGCATGTAGATGAAAATGCATAAAATATAATATTAAAGAAAAGAAGTTAAAACATAACACTCTTCACTGTATTATTGAAAACAAAAATTACAAAACAGGAAGAAAGAAGCTTATAGTGGGAAAAACTTGGAAAACTCAAAAAATATCTCACTAGAACCTCTCCTTAGAATTGGGAGTAAAATTTTAAGTGCCTAACAACTTACTCGAACTACCTTTTTATAGTCTTATAAGACAATGTGTTGCTAACATTACAGTAAATTTGCAAAACTTCAAGAGTGCTACAGTGATTGCTATAGTGACTTTTGGCTATAGTAAAAGTTTGATGGACACTCGTCTTTTTGTCGCTTGAATAGTGAAGATTCTTTTGCTTTTAGCCAGATCACCACAGAAAGAAATTTTGGTTTTTGTAACTTAGTCTTCACCTAAGCTGTAGACCTCATCATCTAGATCATGACCGAAGTAATCACCTATATCCCTTGGTGGATCATCACTAGAGGCTTTAGATGAAGAAGCTAATATATGATTAGTTTGGCCACTTTGTGGCACATCTACTTCAGCTTGGAGGAGCTAGAGATATTTTGGAGTTGTTTGGCTAAGTCTTCTTTATTTTTTGATGAAGCCAGGCAAGCTTGAATTTGTGACCTCTAGTTGAGGAAAATGTCAGTCTCATGATTTGCAGCACATAAAATTTTTTGATTCATTTGGAACCATTTTTGAAGTGTTGGAATAAACACATTCTCATTACCAATAAATTTTAGCCACTATTTCACATAAGGAATCCTTTGTAAAATGGGGAAAGAATTTTTAAGTATGGATTTCTCATATGTGAAATTTCATTTGAAAACCTAGGTTAAAGCAAATTTTGAAAAAAAATGAAGATATGTTGGGAAATGATCTTTTTCTAGATTTACACGACTTTGGAATTAGTCATACCCAATTTTCACAAATATGGCTGAATTTTGGATTTTGTTACCAAAAGGTACAATACCATGCATCAAGATAATCCAAGTAATTATACCCAATTGGATTAAATGTAACAGAAAATTCTTTGATTTGGTAAAGATCCTTTCCCTATTGTTTAGGAGAGGGAAACTTTACAAATTTGAGGGCAGAATACCCATGAATAGTTTTATTGTCTAAATAGTCCGAATTAGGAAAATGCCTTATTTCTGCAAATGAAGTATCTACAAGAAATAAGTTCATAAAAAGTTTGGGTTTTTATCAATGAAGTAGGTTAAAGGAAAAGCCTGGTAGAAATATTTTAGATCCAAAATATGAGGGCTTTTATCACAATAACTTGGCTCTAGGACCAAAAGAGTTTGGAATTTTCCTAATTTTCCCATAAATATGGTTTTGGTAAACTAGTTTGATGGTTGAGAAGGTAAAACTAGTTCTTTTAAAGATGAACCAGCCTTTGTAACTTTTCAGGATTTGTTTTGGGCTGCTAAAGTAAGAGCATCTTCTTCAGCAATATTTGCGCAAGATTTAATAGGTAATTTGGTTAATGCCAAGGCTTGAAGGACTCCTATTGGGAAGGCATAATCCTTCAAACTCATAAGAAGATTTGAGATTTTCTCAGAGTGTTGGTTTTGTGTTGAAGGTTCAATATGGGTGGATGACCTAGTTTTATAGGTAGATGACCCTGATTTTTAGGTAGATGACCCAATTTTTTGGGTTGAAGACCTAGTTTGGTTTGTAGCTTGTGGCTGTATTTTGGTGATCCTTTTCGGATCATCTTCAATTAAGGCTGGGTCCTTTGCTTTGTCTTTCTTTTTGGGGGGCATGATCACATACTCTCATTTACCCTATAGAAATTCTCTGGTTAGAAAATCTAAAAGGCAATTTTAAGAACCTTTGATAAATTCAATTTCAAAATCAAAGATACTTAGAATTACTTGTCATCTAGCAAAAATTTGTTTTGAAGCAAGAATTTTGACATCTTTCTACACAACGTCTTTGGCAGATTTATAGTCTACACTGAACACTTTTGGTTTAGCAAATTACTTTGAAATTTGTTTATGCTCAAAACAATTGCTAAGATTTCTTTTTTGATTGTGGAATAGTTCTGTTGAGCCCTATTCTAGTGTTTTGAAATGAATGCAATGCAATGATCTTTTCCATTTTTTGTTTGCTTGAGTGTGCTTGCATAACCAATGTCAGAGGCATTTGTCTTAACAATTTTGAATGCTTATGGAATGGGAAGGTACAAGCAAGGTGGTCTTTGACCAGAGATTTAATTTGTTTGACCACTTGGAGGAAGACTTTTCTTAAGTCACTCATAAAGAGGCTTAATGATATAGACCACTTTAATATTACTAATTAATAGAATGCAATGCATATAGACCTTTCACTTCCTTTATTATATATATTTTTCTTTTTCTCTTCTTTTCTTTTCTACTCTTTTTTCTTATATTCTTTTCTTTCTTTCTTTCTTGGCTTTTCTCATATTTTTTTTTCTTTATTTTCCCCTTTGAACTTTTTCTTAATTTCTACATTTTTTTTTCATTTTCTTTGCAGATTTTTTTTCCACACTCTCTTTTTTTAGAGGATATATATATATATTTATATACAATTGTACATACAAGCTTAGAAGCATATGCAAATGTCCAATAATGCAATTATGTCTTGTCTTGATATGTAATGCAATGTACTTGAGCTTAAAATATAATGAAACAATGGTTTATGAAATGAACATGATTGGCTCAAAGGGGCTAAACAATGGAAAATCATGATAGGGTTGGCTTTTTGGTTTATCTAGCTAATTAAATGAATGCCTAAATCATATCTAACATATCAATGTAAGTGCAATCTCAAGCAAGAACCAAGACAAGTTCTAGAGAGCAATGGATTAGATGGATGTGTCACACACATGAAATGAACAAATAGGCTCAAAATCCTTCCATCAAGGCTTTTTTGCTTCCTAATTGCATTCATCAAACCTAATCAAAGCATCAATCTTAAAACTTAATGCATATGACATTCACATTTCTTTTCAACAAGCTTTAAGCCACGATTATCTAAATTGCAATTCAGATACTAAACATATGTCAATTCATCACAAAATATGGTTCTCAAGGCTCAAAATGTGCAATTTTACTAACCAAATCAGTACAAACTTTTTGAGTATTTCCCAAACTAACCAAGAGAGTTCTTTCACACAATACTAACTCACTCCCCCATACTTATATCTTACATTGTCCCCAATGTAAGCCCAAACTCATGATCAACAATGAAGCTCAATCTATAGCAAGAGATTTATGTCAAGAAGTATAGTTATATCCTAAAAAGACAAACAAAATAAACAAAAGACACACACAAATCTATCTTTTCTACTAGATACACCCTTCCCCACACTTGTTCTTTAATATATATAATCATGCAAATCAGTCACAAACAATAAGAATAAGGGCAAATATGGATACAACCTTATCACAGAGGCTTGTAGCTAATGTGGAAGTGTTCTCTATACCCATCTTTCAATTTATAAGTCCTCTTATCACACTTGGCTACCACTTTCAAAGGACCAATCCATGTCTCCTTGAATTCTTTATGTGGTGTATAGTAGTGAGGCATATAAGCCATGACATAATCACTAACTTCAAAACTAGATTTTTGTGCTTAAAGCTCCTTATATGTGAGTTTACTTAGATCAATGGACAAGGCATAGAGTGGAAGTAGTGAAAAGCTTCCCAATCCTTCTTTAGGCTTCAAAGGCTTCTCTTTGCTAGGTGATGGATTAGAGTGGATTTGACATACCACCTTGACCGGTTTGGAAATTTGTCACAATGCTTGAAAAATGCTCAAAAGTCTTGTAGAAGGAGTTTTAGCATCTCCACTATGCCCTGTACTATCAACACAAACAACATCTTTCTCCAACATAGATGGGTTAGTGGAAGACTCAACAAGCATAGCATCATTTGGTAAAGTAGTACATGGTGTGGAAGAAGTGTAATCCAGTGCACTAGCACTAAAACACTTCACATCACAACCATGTTAGGGGGAGATA
>JBAGKO010025130.1:0-10909 GCA_037177275.1 Acacia concinna | reverse complement strand
TGATGCATCTCTATTTGCTCTTTTATATGATGCATCTATGTTTGACATCATCAAAACTAATCTTGTATATAACAGATCAGTGGTCGAGGAACACCAAGATGGTGTTGCAGGCCTAGAACACCTCAGTTACCTAGGATTTGTTCTTAGAGAAGTTTTATCATAAGTATTTTCCCCAATATGTGAGGGATGAAAAGGAGGTAGAATTCCTCACATTAAGGCAAGCAAAGGATGAGTCCTTTGATAGCTTTCTTGCTAGGTAGGCTACCCTTTCACAATATTCCTCATATTTACAGTATAGGAATGACAAACGATGGGTTAAGACAGCCCTAAGAGAAAGAGTAGCTCCACGACAACTGGGGCGGTTCAATGAGGCAGTAAAGGTCTGCCGTATTACTAAGAGTAACCTGGCTGATCTTGAAAGTGATCTCGAGAGTAGATGTTGGGTCAAGTCAGTAGTATAGATGATTTAGTTTGTCCAAATAGCTGCAAGGACGTTTGCAAGAAACGCGAGTGATGATAAGAAAAGGAAGAGCAGTGGTTCCAACAGAAAGGAGAAGCGAGGAGAAAGTTTGGCGGTAGGGGATTTGACACTGGTAGGCCTAACACAAGCTGCAAGAGGTGCGACCGAGGTCATGGTTATATTCCATGCATGATAGGCCAAAACGTGTGCTTCAGGTGCGGCAAGCTGGGACATTTTGTTTGAGAGTGTCTGTAAAGCACTGACAGTTTGAGACCTCAGGTATAGGGAAGATCTTTTGCCCTTATGCAAGATGAGACGTATAAGTCATTTAAGCTTATACAAGGTACAGAGAGTAATTACCTTGTTACAATTTAGTAGGCTTAAGCTCTAGCCATTCATATTATATGAATGAACGGGGCAATTAGGTCTCACTGTTAATGCTTTGCCATGAGATTTAGTATGGTTTACTCCCACTGGTGCTAGAGGTTACACCACTAGAGTATGTTTGAGCTATACTGTCTAGTATGTGCATTGTTGTACTATTCTAGACTTGGTTTGCATGCCTTTACATGATAGTGATATAAAGATTGGCCTAAACTAGTTGTCAATAAATGTCATACTCCTCGATAATAAGAGTAAGAGTTTAGTACTTCCCCTTTAGAAAGTCAGCCCCTAGCATCGATATATAGCTGAATCTTAGGCAGAGAAAAGCCTGAAGTAAGGATGTCAAGGGTACTAAGTATTTTTCTCAGTACAGGTAGAGGTAGACTTAGGGATTGAACAGATCCCAATAGTTAAGGAATATCTAGAGTTTTTACAGGATATTAGTGTATTACCACCAGAGAGAGGTGGATAGGACCATTGATTTGGTACCAGGAGCGTAGTAGGTCTAGAAAGCTCCTTGTAGAATGGCTCCCAATAAGGTTGTTGAGCCAGAGGGATAGACAAAGGAGTTAGTAGAGAAAGGTTTAGTAAACCAAGAGGGGTGCTCTGGTATCGTGTAAAAGAGATAAAGTATCTCTTCCCCATAATTAATGACTTGCATATTAGAGTAGTGTAGCGAAAGTGTGGCTGGTTTTACTAGATCTTATGAACTAAGTAAAAATAGGTTATCATTAGTTAAAGAAAAAGTAGAGGATATCCCGAAAACTATACATACGACCCAGGCAGGCCCAAGGTAGTGGCCTAGGCTGTATCCTTAACAATTAGAGAGTAGGAAAAACGTTAATGGATGCCAAAGGTTAGGTCCTATCAGTTAGATGCAGTTATTAGCTAGAAAGGTTGGGATGTCCATAGGTAGATACCACTATTAAATATGAGTATAAGATAGGGTGAGAGGCTCTTGGTTGTAATCTCTTAGGTTGGGAGGTGATCCTCCATATCAGAGTTGACATTGCTCAAGTGAGAGTGAGCTGTCCTCTAAAGAGAAAGAGAGGAAAGGTAGCCGAGGTAAGGCACACTGAGTGATCTTACCCTAATAAGAAGGAGAATAACCAAGAATGGTGCAAGAATGATTGTTCCTTGCACTTAGCAGAGTAAGAGAAAGAGATGGTAGAAAAAGACCTCTCCTTGTACAGTCTTCGGTCAGTGAGGACCGTGAGAACAATGGCATGAACATAAGAACCAGTAAGGAAAGGAAAGTTGATTGAGATCCATAAGACAATAAGTCGGTTAGTAGTTAGTCTTGGGGAATGATCTATGTGGTGACCATCGAGTGGTAGATGGGTTACTCCTCAACTCGATTCTTAGGTCTAAAGGCTAGAAGAGGGAATGTGGCTTAATGAGACTGAACTACTAGGGTCATAGAGGATCCTGGGGAGACTTGTGGTTTAGCGCAGTTACCTCCTAAAGTCAAAAGAAAGTTATGGAGCCACCCAGAGTACCTTTCTAGGAAGTTAAATGCGTGGGACGTTATGAAGTGCATCTGGGATGCATAGGCCTAGAAATGAGTTAGAGGAAGAACGTCTCCTCAATTTGGTCAACTAGTATATACAGAAAGAGTACCCTTGACTTTTCTACAGACACATGATTGTCGGTTGGATCGAAACTCAACTTATTATGTCATTTCAGGAAAAGATAGATGAAATGCCCAAAAAGGGGCAATTTGTTAGTCAAATAGATAGGAGGTAAAGGAAAAGGAAGAAATTGTGAGTCAGTCTGGTAGCATACAAGTTGGCGCTACCCCTAAAGTTGAGCCAGTTGCTCAATGTCTTATAGGTTTCCTAGTAAGGCAAGGTGGCGCATAGAGAGCGGCATTATGGGAAAACGGAAGATAACATAAGGAGTAGCTACCCAGAGCTAACCTAATAAGCAATAGTTGTTAAATTTCAAGGATGAAATTTATTTTAAGGGGGAGGAATGTAACATCTTGGAAATTTTGGGGTAGACCCAACGTCATACCCTGATATTTTTTAGGGCCTAGATGAGGCATTCTAGATAAGTAGAGGGCCCTAGTTTGTAGAGGACTAGGAGATCTCGCAACAATTTAAGTGAATTTCAGGGAGGAACCTTTGTGCAAAAAGAGAAAATTTTGTAAAATTTTCGGACGAAATGCGGATAGGTCCAATAATCGTGAAAATTCTCATAAAATCCTAGAAAATAGTAGAGGGCATCCACAACAATATGGCGCAATTAGAATGTCATTTCGAGATCCAAGGAATTTATTATGAATTTTTGACTATTTTCAAAAATATTTGGCTGGACTGGGTTTTTGGCCAAACATTAATATTTATCAGATATATTGGGACCTTAATGTTCTGAACTGGGATATGGGAAAATTAGTATATAATTTTTAAAAAATTTTGATGAAGTAAAAATCAAAAAGGAAAATTGGTTGTGTGAGTAAGCCCTTAAAAATCGGTAAGATAAGTTAAAAAGGGTTTTACGGGAAAAATTATTTTGGGAGTTCTAGACATCCAAAAATTATGAAATTTTATGGGCAACCTCCAAATATTTTTAGGGATTTCTATGAATTGTTTAGAATTTTTGCATCACTATAGAATTTTCTAGAATTTTTCAGTTTTCGAGCTGGTCTAATAGAAATTATTGGTATAATTTGAGACAGATGGTCCCATGGGCCCACTCCAAGTTGGCGCTATCTTGCCTTGTTCAAGAGGGTAGATTTTTCATGAGAAATAGAAAGGGGACCCTTGTCAAAAAAGTAAATATATTTTTGGAAAAATTATATGTAAAGACCTAATAAATATTTGCATTTTGACCTCTCCCTTCTACCTATAAATAAGAGCTCTCCCTTCCCCTTCTTCACACTCCAAAATCGTGATCCCCTCTCTCTTGAAGTGCTCTCCTACCCTCTCTTAAAGAAGCCTCTTCGGGTGGAAATTCCAGCAGTCCCTGTCCGACCTTTGATCCAAGTAAGTTCTGGTTCCCTTCCTCTTTTAAATTCCTTTATTTTCTAGCAATTATTAGAGTAGTTAGGAGGAGGTTCTATTCGACTGGGCAAGCCTAGATAGTGAACCAAATGGGAGGTTCTGTCTAACTATCTAAGCCAAAACAAGCCTTGCTAAGGGGAAGTACTACCCAATTGTTTCGGACCAAGATAGCCTTTCCTATGGGTAGGTATTGTCCAACTGTCCTAGACTAAGATAGCATTTCCTAGGGGGAGGTGTTGTCCAATGATCTCAGACTAAGATAACATTTCCTAGGAGGAGGTGATGTCTGACTATCCTGGACAGAGGTAGGATTTCTTAGGGGAGGTGCTGCCCAACTGTCCTAGGGACCTGAGAGCTACACAGGATGGACAGCAGAGGGGTGCAGGTAGGGGGAAGGATACGGTCCAGGTAGTAGGGAACCAGGACCCTAAGGGGTACAAGAGGGGAAGAGCTATAGTATACTGATAGAGGCATACAGTAATGCCTTACACTGTGGTTTGTGTAGGATTTATCTAGTAGCAGACCAGTCATGAGACAGTGATCCAGTAGCTCGATAGCGGAGGATCAAACACATACACCCAGAGACAGGGACAAAATCCTGCACAGTATAAGAGTATACGGTAGTGAGAATCTCTATACCTTAAATTATGGTGCTTACTTGTTTGTTGTTCGTATTGTATGCTTGTTTACTATAGTGTGATTGAGCTAACATTATATATATTTGGTATGACTCTTTGTTTATGTGCCTTGGCTATATGATAAAGGTAGAGTCACGTGAATGCTCATTACAAGATAAGTGCCGAGAGAGAGGGCACTAGAGGACTAATACGGGCATTACATGATAGCATGACATGCATTGTATTATATTGTTACTGGTTTTAGATTCTACTACTGAGGTTTCCCCAGAAATCTTACCCTCTCCATAATGCAGGTGAAGGATTAGGAAGTAAAGACAAGGACCAAGTATAGTTTTGTTAGGCTTCCTGTTGTTATTTCTAGGCTATATGTATATGTTTTGAGATTGATACACTGGACTCTGGTCTATATGCCTTTATTCATTAATGAAAAGTTGTTTATCATTAATGTATTTTGTGAAAATTTTCCTCTCCTTTCCAACGTATGGGAGTAAAAAGTAGTTCTAATGGCCACTTTAAGAGACAGAGAAGAGCCGAAAAGTAGGATGTTACAATCATAGTTTCTCTTTATAGAAAATTAGGCTTAACAATTTAATATCTTTCTTTATTTTCTGTTTGACAAGTAAATGTTTAGCAACTACTTGCAGCATTAATCTAAAGAAACATATATGTTGGGCCATAAGATGTCACTCCTATAAGGAGCCTAAGTTTTGATTATTTATTTTTTTTCCTATTTTATGTATTCTGTATTTTTCTTATTTCCAATTTTATGAAAAGAGAAAAAGAGGGGGTAGGTGTAACATCCCAAAAATTTGCAGGCTTAGATAGGGTATTTTGGGGTAGATCGGGTGTCGTACCCTGATATTTTTCAAGGCTTAGATGGGCTATTTGGGATTAATAGAAGGCCTTGGTATTTAGAGGACTGAGAGACCTCACAACTTTTGAAGTAAAATCTAGGGAAAGACCTATGTGCAAAAAGTAAAAATTCCACAAAGTTTCAGGAAAAAGTGCAGTCAGTCCGGAAGTGATGAACATTCCCATAAAATCCCAAAAAATATTATAAAGCAGCTAGAATAGTATGGGACAGTCATAATAATTTTGGAGACCATATGAATTTTTAGTGAATGTTGAATATTTTAATAATTTTTTGCCAGATTTTTTCTCATAAATTAATTATATCAGATATCTAGAGGCCTAAATGTTCTGGATTGGATTGGAGAAAATTAGTATAATATTTTAGAGAAATTATAAAATTTATTAGAGGTTAAGAAGAAGTCCAGAGGAATTATTAAAAATTGCTGAAATCAGTTAATTGTTGGTATAAAGGACTTCTTCAGAGAAAAAATATTTTTGGGAGTTCCAGAAGTTGAAACATTCTAAAAGTTTTATAGTAGGCTTCTGTGATATTTACAGATTTTTGAGTAAACTTTGGGAATATGTTGATGTATATTTAATTTTTTGAAATTTTCAGGTTATTTTAGTCAGTACGGGAAAATTGTCAAAAGAAACTAGACCAAAAGAGATACTTCTGGCCAGCTCAAGCATGCACCAATTTTGGCTTAAGAATTAAGCCAAGAGGGAGTCAAAGAAGGGACATGTAGCATGAGGATGTTGGAATCAAGTGTGAACACAAGGAAATTAAAGTTCACGATAATTACAAGATTGCCATTAAAAGAAGTTTGTAAATAGGACCCCCTCCCCTTCATTTTGGCCGAAATTTTGGAGCTCTTGGGGAACCTCTAGTGAATTGAAAACTCAACCTACCTTCTTGGATTTTCAAGGCGAATCAAGCTACACTAATTGATCCTTCATTGAGGTATGTTATAGCCTATATCTCCTTTCATTTTCCTCCTCTTTTCCATGGTTTTAGAGGTATTTCCAAGGTGGGGATGTTGTCCATGGTTTGGCCAACATAGGAGGAAGAGGATTTGATGTTGTTTGATGTCCTAAAAGGTTGAAAAGGGCTAGAATGAGGTGTGTGAGCTTGATTTGGGTTGAGTTCTTGCCTTGTGCATAGTGTGTGTGTTTCAACCAAGCTCCTAGGGTGGTGATATGGTTTGATTTTCATGGGTTTGATTGTTCCATTGTGTTCAGGACATTATTTTACTTGAGAAAAGGTTGTAAGAACACATGTGAAATGTCAAACTAATGAAATCATCAAGAACCCATTAAGAGAAAGGTGTTCGGCTAAGAGGGTTTGATAGGGCTGGGTGTGATTTTGATAATATGGATATCGTAAATGGATTCAAAGGCAAAAATTGTGTAGGGTTAGTCTTTTAAATTGATTAAAGGACAAGTATAATTCAAACCCTTAATGTAAGGGGAAAGGGCCTCCCCTTACATTGATGCCTTTATATTGTGTTATGTTTAGGCATTTCAAAGGAGTCTCCCAATATCACCAGAAGTGAAGGAAAGCACATATATTGTCCATAAGTAACTAGTAGCTAGAACTTCTAACCTTAACTTATAATTGTGTTGCTTGTCTGCTATGTGCTGTTTCTTCTTTTACTATGTTGCGGTTGAGCTAGCATGTATGAGATCTATGAGATGTATGACTCCCTGCTTATATGCCTCAGCTATGTGATAGAGTTAGAGTTATGTGCATGCTCCTTATACACAGTGAGTGTCGAGAGAGAGAGGGCACTAGAGGAGTAGTACGAGCATTGCATATTGTATGACTTGCATTTCATTATATTGTTACTGGTTATAGTTTTGCTACTGAGGTTTCTCTAGAAACCTTATCCTCTCCACAATGTAGGTGAAGGATCATCAGGAAGTAAAGAAAAGAGAAAGATTGAGCATATTTAGATTGTTCCTTCCAATGCTTCTGGATAATTGTATATATATTGTGATACTAGAATTCTAAAATGGGATTGTATGCTACTATATTGTGATGTAATTATGAGGCATTGTTGTTATATAGCCGTTATGCTGCCCAAGTTGCATGAACATTGTGAGAAAGGGAATCCCCTCATTTCGATTTTTCTAGAATTAGTTATGATTTTTCAAAGTTGGTCAAAATTAAAGGTTGGATGAATAGTAACCCGAGGAAAAAAAAATTTTCCCTTATTTTTCTAACTTTAAGTCATAACTAGTGATTCCAATAGCTCTAATATGGTAAGGTAAATGGTATAAAAGGAAGCTATGACAGAAGAAAAGAAAGATGAAAGGACAGAAATAAAAGAGAGATCCCTAATAAGGGAAAAATTAGGCTAAAAGTTTGTATGTGAGGGAAAAGTATGTTTTCTTGATAGCTCTTTATCAGAGAGAATATTCTGACCAGGTTTAAGGTAAGAGCAGTTTTGATTGAGGTGATGATTGGAAGGTGATTTCTTATTATATTGATTTGGATTTTTTTGTGAAGTTCTAGATATAAGAAACTTCATTCTGTATGGTTTGATCATCCACTGGAGTCTTGTATTTTTATCAATTTTTTTGTGAACATCCGTTAACATCTATTGCATAGTTTTTTAAGCGACTTTGATCATGTTGATGGTTAGATAGTCATTTGTTATTTGACTGACTTGAAATTTGGTGGATGTGTTCGACACATATAGATATTGCATTATAATGGTAGGTTTGTAGATTAGAGCTTCTTACCTCCTCTGACTTTTGGGTGAAAATTGGTATACCTTTTATGATTGTAGTTGTTGCATCTGGTGATTTGCGACACACACAAGTTGTATCTTCACCCAAGAGATATGCTTTTATTGCTCTATTTGCCACTTTATTTAGGGTTAAGATGCAAAAATATACATGTGATTTTTTACAAGGTGCACCCAACATCAAATGCTTTTCTTATGGGCAAAAGTGACTGTGTGGTTTTAAATTAGGTGCAAAAATTCCATTTGATAGTTAGTTTTACTTTTTTGTCATTGACTAGATGATGAAGTGCCTTTCAAAGTGACATTGTAGGAAAAAATGCTGATTGGGCAAGGCAATGAAAGTCTGAGTTGGCAAGGAATTTTTGTTATCAAAGTGAGGGTTCCTTATCATGATATAAGATAGAGAAGTCGAGTCTGAGTCTGAGAAATCAACAACAAGAAGCAGACCATCTAACTTTCCCATATCGATGATGAGAGAGACGAGCAATCCATTGGGTGTTTCATTGGCAGCTAGATGAGTCCCTAATGATAGTGCCTAGAGATGGTGGGGTTTCTGACAATGACATACTTTAGTGAGAAAAGAGTGGAGATTTCATGAAGTGAAGCTTATTGGGTAAAAGGATAATGGCTTTGCCTTTTCTGTTCATTAGTTTATTATCGTCATGGTCAGCAATAGTCATGGCCATTGCTTTGACTTCAATAAATATGAAGAAACATGTATGTTTTTGGTGAAAGGTTTAAACGGTTTTATCAAGAACTAATCTTGTTTATGGGTTTATGAAATAACTAAATGTCGATGTGGGAGTTTGGAATAATAACAGGTTCATCTCTTCAACCTAAGAGGATGTCATTGATAGACTTTCCTTACTTTGCCAATTGCTCATCTATCCCTTTCAAAAATACTCAATCCAAACTCCCACATCCACATTTAGGGAAGTCAAGCACCTATGCATCTTGCTTGTATCATTGATTTCTTAGACTTGTATTTGACTTCTCCATTTCATATCATAAAAAGGAACCCTAATAATTTTTTTAAAGTTTTTCTCAATCCTAATTAAATATAACCATTTTAATGCATATGATTTATATTAATATGATATAGTAATCCTTGCTCTTGCCTTTGATAAAAAAATGGTCACCAACTCAAACCTCTATTGCTTTATCTAGTCAACATTTATTTCCCACATTATTACTTTGATAGCCACGCCATCATCCGATCAGTCATAAAAAGTCAAACTAACGGTCAAATTCACTTGTGCACTTAATTTGAAATCACATAGTCACTTTTCCCCTAAAAAAGTATTTGGTATTGGGTGCATGTTAAACCCCTCTTTTAATTTGACATTTATCATGGTTATTAGGCACAAAGCAATTGGTGAGCGGTAATAGCATAAAATATATTGTATTGATACATAGTACTTTAGTACATTAAAGTATTCCCATAGTTTCCTTAATAAATATATACAAATCTACTAGTTAAAAAAACAACGCCACAATCAATCATGACAACTCTTGTCTTGGTTCGGATTCCTCAAATTCCGACATCTGCTACTTTACGCTGATGATCACTTCCTTTGGCTAAATATGTTATATAATTGGGAAAGGGTGAGATTCATATTAATCTCAGTAGTATCTCTTAATCAATCAGAAATACATGAAAGTTATACATGCAATGCACCATATAAAGCAACAGATCACATATGTCATAACAAAACAATACTCATCTAAGGACAATGCCTGACTGCAAAGTAACGTATCAAGCTCATCGTTACATGCCTAAAGACTATGTCTGACCATAGAGTAACATATTAGTCTCATATCATATCCGCCTAAGGTTCACACCTGACCATATACTAGTGCACATCACATGCATATCATATTACAAAATATTGCAAAACAAATCATATAAACAATCACATTTAAAATGAAAGATAGATTTACTACCTGGAGTCCCTTTCCAATCCTCTTGCCCTTTCTCTAATTAGTCTTTTGGTGTAATAGGCAAAGGTCGAATCCTAATATACCAAATATATGTGGAATGAGTTATTACTTGTAACACTCCTCTCTTGGTCCATTTACCTTATTATATTATGGCCATTAGAATCACTAGTTATGAATTTAAGTTGGGAAAATAACCATTTAAAAATTTCTTTTCTCGATATACCAGTCACTCAACCCTTATTTTTTACTAATTTTGAAAAATCATAACTAGTTCTAAAAAAATTGAAATAAAATGATTCTAAGTTCTTGAGGAAGCTCTTTCCCTTCTCCATGAAGACAAAATAATCTCAATTCAAGAATGCATGGCATCAGAAAGTATGTACACTCTCAAAGTTGCACTATTCATATGGTCACTTTTGCACTATTCATTTGGTCATTTTCCAATTCCTCTAGATTTTTAGCTTAACTTTGGGAAGGCATAACTTTTACTGTAAAACTCCAAACGAGATGATCTACCACTCTATTTGCAGCTAAAAATGCTCTCTATTATCTTTCAAAAGCTCATAGATAGACCCATCCATGTGCTCAAGAAGTTGCTAACCCAATGTTTAGCCCTTTTTAGGGTAAGAATTATGCATAAGTAACCACATATTGCAACAACTGCCATACACCTCTCAGCCATCTTGTCTTAACACATACATGCCATAAATAACATAATGTACATTATTATACAACCATATCATGTTATCCTTGATCTTTCCTAAGTCGTATTAAATAAGTCAACAAAACTAGCAGTTGCTATGTATCTAGTAAGTCCTAGGTCATCTCCTAAGAGAGCCTAACCAATTGGACTTCCTAAGCTAATCTATGACTCAAATT
>JBAGKO010025109.1:0-10910 GCA_037177275.1 Acacia concinna | reverse complement strand
TAAGAGTGTTTAAGAAGGGAGGTCGCCACTGTAAAAGGAGAGAAAGAGTTCGGATTTAAGAGAAAACGTGTTGAAGATGAACAATAATTGAGAAGGCAGTGAAAATAATTGAGAAAATGAAGAATATAAGGGAAATAGTGGCGGGAATAACAAAACCTCGCATCCATTTTTTCATAAAAAAACGCTAAATCCATATTTTGAATTTCAAAATATTTTTTTTATAATTTGAATTTTTTTAAAACAATATTTACGCGTCTGTTCTAATTTATAACAGACGCAAGGTTGTCCTGTGCGTCTAATTTATAACAGACGCAAGGTTAACTACTATTTTTTTAAAAACGGACTTCCCTTATAGACGTTAAAGCTTCCTTTTGTAGTAGTGTACTGAGATATTGGGATTCTGGAATGTTATGGTATGCTACTGTATTATGTTGTACATATGGGGATATGCTATGGTATAGCCGTTATGCTGCCGAAATTGCATGAACCTAGAGAGGAAACGGAAATTGGCTTAGTATTGTGTTTATGGTCTTTCTGCACTTGGATTGTTGGTTATTTTTGGTGTAAATTTGAGTTGACTATAGTTTAAGCGGGTTGTTGAATCTGACCACGAGCTTTTGCATGCTGATAGAATGTATTTTTAGCTGCAAATGGAGTGGTAGATCATATCATCTAGAGCTTTGCAAAGAAAGTTAAGTCTTCCCAATGTTAGGCCAAAAATCAAAGAAAATGGAAAAATGACCAAATGAATAGTACTTTTTGACCATACGAGTAGTACATCTTTGAGGATTTGTACGTGCTGATTTCTATGCAATTTTTGTTTGGCATTATTTTTCACTTAAAGAGGATTGAAACAGATTTTTAACGAACTTGGAACCACCTTATTCTGATTTTTTTAAAATTAGTTATGATTTTTTAAAGTTGGTCGAAAATAAGGTTGAGGTGAATAGTAACTCGAGAATTCAAAATTTTTATTTATGGGATCTAAGGTTTAATTGAAAACCACCCTTTTTTGAGCAAACCAGCCTTTTTCCCTCAACATAACATAGCTTTTTTCACATATCAAATCTTCAGATCCCGTCTTCCCTTTAGCCTTACGGATTTCTGATTGATGTTATTCATCTTCAACCTTGTCTAACAAACCCAAAAAAAATACCTTTGGTGCAACCCAACAAAACTCATAATTAAATATGTCTTTATCTATTGTTGGGTCTGGCTGATGAGTTAGATATGCTTCTAGAAAATCTATCTTTTATTTGGTACACATCTTTCTTCTCTTATCAAATATGCACAATTTGATTTCCAATAATGTGACATCCTTGATTAAATATTCAGTTATTATTAATGGATTTTTTCCAACTGAAAAATATAGAAGAATTTTTTTTTTTAAAAAAATGACTTTAGATGGTGCTTGCTCAAGGAAGAGCCACCTAAAATCATTTGTTTCAAAAAAAAATATTGGACTTCATGTGGCACTTATTAATAAAAAAAGTGTCACATGAATTAATTTTTGTAGTAGTGATAGTGAGCTTTGTTTTTGTTCCTGCTATGCATGTGTATCCTCTGACTTTGAAGTGTGTTTTGCACTCTTTAACTAATACGGTGCTGGCTTTGGTGGGTCCTTCGCTTTGGTGGGTCCTTCGGTTAAGGAGTTTTTGGTTGGCAGTGTTCCTTTCTTATGCTCTTCTTCCTTCCCCTCACTTCAAATTGTAACTGTCTCCCTTCTCTGGTTAGTGTTCTCCATATTATATAAATGGGTCCACTAACCTTATCTAGTATTTTGATAACACGTTTTAATGGACTTTGATAGTTTTATCTCAAAAAAAAGGCCGTAGTTTATTTTATTTATGATTTTCTAGTATTTTGTCAATTTCTCACACATTAGCTTTATTATAAGGTCTAGATTTTGGAGGGAGAAGATTAGGATAACCTTTGATGAACAGAATTCTAGTCCCATTTCATATTTCCTATTTTGTACCAACATGTCTTAATTTTTCAATTGCTTACTTAAAAATTTATATATACAAAAATATTAATATTGGATGAATTCACACACTAACTATTCTTTTAGTATTTTTATGTACAAATATTTTTCAATTTTTAATTCAAAAAAATAAAAAAATATTTTATTATTACATTAAATAAATGGATCTTTGGGAAATAAATATAATATGATTTAAATGTATTTATATATGATTTTAATTTTTCTCAATTGGCATAATAATGGTAAACTATTACCAAGAAACACCGGAAGCAATAACATGATGAGGTGTTTAAACCCCAAATTCTTATAACAGTAGCCTGACAATAGCTACAGCAACATCTGCAAGATTACGCATATTGTTGTTTTCTTTTGTAAGCGGTGATGTGCTGCCAGAAAACTCTGCCTCGCAGTCGTTGGCTTCAACTCCATCAGATACTACGTGATCTTCTGCAAACTTCGGGTCTCCTGATTCCAAAGCTTTTCTGATTGTCGGAAAAGTCACTATCACCATCTTGTACGACTCAGCACATGATCTTAGTGCCTTCTCCTGCTTTGGTTCTAAATGTCCACTTTTTAAGAGCTGGTTGATCTTGTCACTCGTAGCGCTTGCTTTTGTTATCATGACTTTCGCCATAATGAGAGCTAACCCTGTGAATAATCACGATTTTGGTATGTTAATTGATTGATGATTGATTCAGTGATTAAAAAAAAGTAGATGAATCAGAGATTGATTGATAAGCGTTTGTGGGTTTATTACCTGTAACATCAGCATTGGAGCTGGAAGGATCGGATTTGAGAGTTTGAACGCAAAGATCGTAATTAGGGGTCTTCCTGCAGGTGGTCTCTATCAGGTTGTTGCAGTGGGAGGATGATAATAGGGAGATTGTGGCGATAGTAAAAATGATTATTTGCGTTCGAGATTTCAGATTCTTCATGATGATGGCTATTATCGGTACCGAGAAGCTATTGTTTTTTCTGAACTGAATGGTGTTTGGTATTTTTCTGCTGAGGCTATACATCATGCCGATGCTATACATCATGCCCACAATAAATACAATACGAGTACAATGGATTGGGATCTTTCATTTAATAGTGGAGTTACTTTTGGTACTGAAAAATTTAATATTCTTAAATGTCATCACTACCTCTCCTAAATCATTTATTGCCATTTTCTCATTCTAAAATAGCACTACCACTCTGATTTTTTTTTTAATATACAAAAAGTTTAAGTGAGTTGGGTTTCATGACACATCAGAGCTCGAGTATACCTTTGGACTTAAAGGTCTTGTTTAGTACGTGGGCTTGAGTAATGTCAAGAATTTCAGGTCCATGTAGAAGGAAAAAAATATTAGAAAGAGGGGGGAGAGACAAGGGGGTAGGAGTCCCGAACAAAGACTAGAGATCAAAGAGAAGATGATTAAAGAAGGAGATCTCACAACAATAGTTTCTTACATGAGTGAGATTTGAACCCACAACTTGATAATTATGAGCCAAACCCTTTACCGACTGGACTACCAATAACGTCCTCACTCTAGTTTTTATTATAAATGCAATTTGTAAAGTATATTTATAGTCATTTATGACTGTTCTTCAATGTTACTTCTATCAAAATTATAGGCTCAAATAGAGTGGTGTTCGATCCCTGGAAAGATCACTTAGTTGTAATTCCAGTCACGGGGTTTAGGGAGGTATCCTAGCTCCAACGTACCTAGGTTAACGCCTGAGGGTAATTGACGGTTCGCATTGCCCGATATTGGTATCACCTAGGAAGAATAAAGATTTCGCCCTGCCATTGGATCGTGGGTGAGCCTGACCCCCTTTCAAAAATTTTATTATAAAAAAAAACAAAATTGTAGGCGCAAAAAATTGTAGTTTTTTTTTTCAGTAATCATTTTTAAATTAGGACAAATTTAAAAAAGTCAATCATGATATATTAAATGTCTTACCTTTCATTTCTTGGTATGTGACATTTGCTAATTTCTTAATACTATCTTTCCTACATCATTAATTGCCATTTTCTCCTACTATTAAATGGTTCAAAAATATTCCCGCTAATTCAAAATATAAGTAACCTTTTGAGAAAAATACATATACATACCATTTCAATTTCCAAATTCCAAAAAAGACTATTAACACATGCAAAGGACAGAGAGGGATGTAGTAGGAACCTAAGTTTTTCATGTTTGGAAGAAAAAACCAAAAAGTCCCATCACTTAATCATTGTGCACATATTGTCCATTCTTATTTATTTTGTCAACACCATTATAGAAGTTGTCAAAATAATTACTATTTCAATCAATCACATTAGTGGTCTTTTTTCTTAAACAGGAAAAACTTATATTCCTACCCCCATTCCTTCTATGTCCTTTGCATATGTTAATGGACTTTTCACTACTACAAAAAAGAGGTATAACATCTGTAAGAGATGTCTGTTTTTAAAATAACAGAAGTTAAAAGTTACGCGTGGCAAAATCATAATTAAAATGCGTATGGAAAGGGCAGGAAAAGGCAATATGGAAAAACAAACGCCAATGTGGCATCTGTTTGCTGCAAATAGATGAAACAGACAGCACCTTGGCGTCTGTTTTCCCAAAAACATATGCCAACGTGGCGTCTATTTCTTAAAAACGCCTAAAGGCCTACCCCTGCACCTAGCTTCTGCAAGTCTTCACTTCCTGACACTCTGATGGGATGACTTATTTAGCATCTTTTTTATGAAAAAATGGATGCGATTTTGTTATTCCCGCCACCATTTCCCCCATATTCTTTGTCTTCTCAATTATTTTCATTCTATTCCTTATTCTTCAACTATTTTCCTCTTAAATCTGAACTATTTCTCTCTTCTAATAGTCGCAAACTCCCTCCTGGCCACTCTTAAGTTGCTCTTATTTTTTCATGGCATCCCTCCTTGACCCTTCTTTGTTCGCGTGTTGTTATTTCTCACAGCTACCATCGACGTAAGCTCGCACGACACCGGTGCCTTCTCTTTCAAACACTCCCCTGCAGTGTTCTTCCACAACCTTTACACCGACTAGAAGATACATCAAATTTATGAAGTAGCCCTTCGCTATTGAGAGCTACTAACAGGTATGAAAAACTTTAAATATTTTTGTCTTTATCGTTTAATTTTACATTACAGTAGCTGATTTTAAATTTCATTTTCTTTTTATGATCAAGTGTTAATTTTAATATGAATTGGTTCTGTTAAGTTATCAGAATACATATGTATTATATTGTGTTAATAACATTATATTATCTGGTCGGGTGTTGTTTGCATTTTTATGGAAGTGATTATGAGGGTTTGAAATTTTGAATTGGTTCTGACTGTCTTTTTTAGCGGATGGATGTTGTAAAATGTTAGCTTAGATGTGTAATCTGGCTTTCTGTAAAATTGTATTATGATGCATGATAGATAAAACATTTAAAAGAAAATTTAATAAAAAATAGACATGGTGTGTCTGTTTGTTGGGAAAACAGACCCCTCTTGAGGCATCTATTTTCTCAAAAACGAATGCATAATTTAGCGTCCGCTTTCCCCTAGTCATCTTTATGATAAACTTTTAACATCTCCCATATAGACGACCATTTAAAAATAGACACCGAAAGCGTTTAAACCAGACGTTAAAACCCTTATTTGTAGTAGTGTTTTTGAGGTTTAGAAACTTAAATTCTATTTAAACCAGACGTTAAAACCCTTATATTTTGAATTAGAGGGAATATTTTAGAACCATTTTATAGTAAGAGAAAATGACAATCAATGATGTAGGAAATATAGTATTAACATGACACTGCAATTACCGAAATGACCAAATGTCACATACCAAGAAATGAAAGGTAAGGCATTTAATATACCATAAATTGATTGACTTTTTTAAATTTATCCTTATTTAAAAATGATTATTGAAAAAAAAACTATAATTTTTTTGCGCCTACAATTTTGATAGAAGTAAAATTGAAAAACAATCATAAATGACTACAAATGTATTTTACAAATTGCACTTATAATAAAAACTAGAGTGAGGACCTTATTGGTAGTCCAGTCGATAAAGGGTTTGGCTCATAACCAAAAGGTTATGGGTTCAAATCTTACCAATGTGAGAACCTGTGGTGGGCAATCTTCGTCTTCAATCATCTTACCGCTTCTCTAATCTGCGGTCTTTGCCAAGGGCACCTACCCCCTTGTCCCCCCTTCTAATATTTTATTCTTCTCTGTTGACATGAAATTCTTGATTGTGTAGGTTACGGTTTACCATCTTCGTTTCAACCCAATTTTCATGTTAATTCCTCTTTTATTTTGTTGAATAATCTATAACAATCTCATTCATTTATTTGGTTCTCTATGAATTAACAAATCTACTTTTCTTTAATTATTTTCAATATATTTTTCTCAATATTTAATTTTCATGTATATGAAATATCAACGTTACTTACTAAATGTTATTGATATTTTAATATTTACCCATATCGTATTTGTTTTAAAAATATAAATCTAAGATATTATGATTATATTTGAAGATATATGATTAGATAATATCTATACCAAACATTATCAAATATAAAATATTTTTTTCCTATACAAATTATGATTTCCTGCATTTTTTTACACAATCCATGCATCATTTTGTAAGTAAGTTAAACAAATCTAAAAATAATATTAAAAGCTAAAATTCAGGGTTATATAAGGATATTATTGTACTTTCATAATTAATGGTATATAAAAAATAAAATTAATGATAATATTCCCACTAAATTTTACTTGCTACCAAACATAATTTGCTATTTTAATATCCAAATCTCATTCTCAGTCCAAGTCTCTTACTCCTAGTCCCAATCTCTCTCTTAATCTATCAAAACTTAAACCCACATAAAAAGCATGACCTTTGAGCCCGAAGGTATGCCCCTTGAAATCTAACTCACCTAAAAATTGTGTGTATAAAAGTGAGAGCGAAAACTAAAGTGAACGGCAGTGGCGGATGCAGCACCAATGTGAGGGTGAAAGGAGATAGAAGGACAGAGGGCGATGGGGATGGTGAGAGCATGAGTGAGAATATGAAACCTAAGCCATCAAGGAATCCCAGGGAGAGTTTTGCTTTTGGTAGTGCTACGAACCAAAAGGATATCAGAGACGGTAGTGCAAATAATGCTACCAGGTATGACAGTCTTGGTGTGAATTTCTCATATCGCGATAGACTAATGGCTCCTAGGTGTGGGGGTTATTTGGTTACCCATAATGAAAAGGAGGATATAGTGAAAGGTTGGAAGAACTACTTTGCAAAAAAGAATGCTGTGGTGGAAAGTAGAGATAAAATTCAGGAGAAAAGGGATGAAACAACGGAAGAGGATGATTATGGGATGAGTAACAGGGCTAAAGGAAAATATCTAGTTCTCCAAGTATCGCAAGGTCAATATGTGGCATGGTGTCAACCTTGGATGAATTCTTTGATTATTAAACTGTTAGGACATTCAGTTCCTAAAGCTATTCTTATTGATATAGTTAAGAGAATGTGGAAGACGAAGGATCCATTGAAAGTTGTTCCTCTGAGCAATGACTACTATATTGTCTCCTTTTCAAATAGAGTGGATAGGGATTATGCTTATCAAGAGGGCCCTTGGATGATTGATGATCACTATTTACTTGTCCAGCACTGGCAACCTAATTTTAATCCTTGGAAAGCCGACTCTCAGAGGAAGATTGTAGCCTAGATTCGTGTCCCTAATCTCCCTGCAAAATACTATAATGTCAAATCACTTTGGATCATTGGGAACATGGTGGGTAAAACTCTTAAGGTTGATTGATGCACCTCAATCTATGATAAAGGAGCTTTTGTTCGGATATGCGAGGAACTTGATCTTCAACAACCTCTTCTTCTAGCATTTATAGCATTTGGAGAATATCAACATATAGTGTATGAAGGACTTCATCAAGATTGTTTTGGATGTGGGAAGTATAGGCATGTGAAGGACCAATGTTCGATTATATTATCGCAGGTTGCTAATGAGAAAGGAAAGGATTGCAATACTGTTAAACTTGGGTCTCAAAGGGAGGTGGTAGAGCTGGAAATTGGATCTGGGTTGGGTGAAAACTGTAAGCAGAGGCTAACACCAGTGGTGCAGCATGCGACTGAAGTTACGACGGCAACGAGTTCGCATCTTGGACCCTAGATGTTAATTCGTAGGGATTTTCGACGTGGAAATTGGTTTGTGGAATCCAAGGGATCTGGATTGGAAAGAATCCCAAAGACTCGGCTAAAGAAAAAAAAAGGAAAGGATTTGGTAAAGGCAATTACTAAAAATCAGGGTGTGATTGTTAATCAGCATGATAAATACAAGGATATGGAAGGGCAGAAATCTCGTGAATTTGGAAAGGAATTTAATAAGGGTGCTTTTGTGAAGGAGGGTGAGTGGATCCCGGTGGGTGCAAAAAGGAAAATAATTGAAAGAACGAGGACACATGGAAAGAAGTATAAGCTTGTTATTAAAGAAAATCCCATAGATGAAGGAAGAAAATCATCTCTGGAAAGTCCAAATTTGTTTGCGGTGTTAGATAAAGGTATTCACACATATGATAATTTAATGGGCCAAGAAGTGGCTACCCAAGTCCCAAGCAATATGATGATGGAAGACAATAATTGTGACTTGCTTGCACCAATGTCGGTGGACCCAATCCAACATTCTGCTTTTATGCTTAAAGATGTTGGACATCAAGCCCATGGTGAGAGTCTTTTACTATAACAACAGGATGTTGTCTAGGTGTAAGACAAAAAATTAGCGACCCTTACTGATAAAATTTCCCAATTAATTTTATGATATGGAATTCAAGGGGTACATGCTATAAGTCTTTTCCTAGCCTAGTACATGAAATTAAGAAACATCATAAGGTGGATTTTCTTGCTATTCTGGAAACTACATCTGCTGCTGGAAATACTGAGAAGAAAATCAAGAAATTAGGATTTTCTTCATTTACATTTATTGACTCAAAAGGCTTTAATGGTGGTATTTGGTGCCTTTGGACGGAGAAAATTTACAAAGTTGAAGTTATTGATGGGCATCGTCAATTCATTCATCTTGATATTTTATTGACCGAAATATAAATTATATCTTGACTATTGTCTATGCTAGTCCTAATATTGCTCTTCAGAGGACTCTTTGGAGTGATTTAAATATGATAGCTAATTTCATGCAAGCCCCTTAGTTGGTGGGAGGCGACTTTAATGCAACTTTGTATTCTTATGAAAGAAAGTCTACTGTTGTTCATGTTACTCCACTTGGTCGAGACTTTTATAATTGGGTAGAGGATAATTAATTATATGATTTGGGTTTTGTTGGCCCTAGTTTTACATGAAAGAGGGCCCACTCTGAGCTCGGATTGACAGATTTTTAGCAAATGAAAAATGGATTGAGTTGTTTCGTGATGCCCGTGTCTTGCATCTTCTATTCTATAAATCTAATCATAGCCCTTTATTATTATCTTTATCCCAGGATTCTTCAACCTTAAGAATAGATCATCCTTTCAGGTTTATGGCGCCATGGGTTCTCCATGAAAATTTTAATGAATTTATGAAAGAGACATGGAATGAGACACTACTATGGTCTAAAAATATTTCTAACTTTACATCTGCCTGTAATCGTTGGAATCGTCAGATTTTTAGTCGTATTGAGTATCAGAAGCAAAAACTTATGAGACGCCTTGATGGAGTTAATCGAGCCTTAGAACAAGGTAATAATATGCATTTCTATAAAAACCTTCAATAAGATTTGTGGCAAGAACTTGAGGATGTTCTTACTCAAGAATCTCTTCTTTGGGCACAAAAAGTGAGAGCTGAATGGAATGTGTATGGGGATCGTAATATGAAATTATACCATTCTTATGCATATGGTAGGAGGAAGAGAAATCGAATTGATGCAATTCGTTTGGAAGATGGGGAGTGGTGTTATGAGCATGAGATTATTAAGCAACATGCCACTAACTTCTTTACTAATCTCTTTTTTGATGAGATTATTACACGAGATGCTCTGGTATGTGCTAATACCTACCCTCCTATAGATGAACACACTTTATGGTTTTGATGATGAAATTAAAAAGGCTCTCTTTAGTATAGGTGCTCTTAAATCTCCAGGACCTAAAGGCTTGAATGCTCTATTCTATCAGCACCAATGGAGTACTGTGGGCAATACAATCTCTAAGTATTTTTGCTCCTTATTTCATAATCCTCAGGATCTTCATGATATCAATGGTACTCTAATTGTACTCATTCCTAAGACAGAGCCTCTATAAACGTTTTGAGATTTAAGGCCTATTAGTCTTTGTAATATTATTTACAAAATTGTTACAAAGATTATTGCTAATAGAACAAGGATATTTTTGCCACAGGTTATCTCCCCGAATCAATGTAGTTTTATTCCTGGCCGACATAGCTCGGATAATATTATTGTTGCTTAAGAGGTTATTCATTCTATGCGCTCCATGAAGGGGAGGAAGGGCTACATGGCAATCAAAATTGACTTAGAGAAAACATAAGATAGAGTTAACTGGAATTTTCTTCTTACTTGTTTGCATGAGTTAAATTTTCCTCAATATTTTATTAATGCCATTACAGCCTCTCTACATACCTCTAAATTTCATCTTCTTTGGAATGGGTCTAAAGCTTATTATTTCCATGCATCAAGAGGTGTTCGTTAAGGGGGCCCTATCTCCCCTTACTTATTTGTTATATGCATGGAAAAGCTAGCTCATTTAATTCAAGAGAAAGTGGACCAACAAGAATGGTCGCCCATTCGTCTTACCAAACAAGGACCTCCTATTACTTGTTCTTTGCTGATGATATCATTTTGTTCTCAGAAGTATCAATGTCTCAAGTTGCTATGATAAAGTCATGTCTTGATATCTTTTGTCAGGCATCTTGTCTTAAGGTAAGTACCTCTAAGA
>JBAGKO010025068.1:0-10912 GCA_037177275.1 Acacia concinna | reverse complement strand
GTAGCTTATCCTTTAGACCTTTTTGAAGAAGGTTCTGTTACTAACATGTTTACTTCCATTGTGGGTAATGTATTTGGGTTCAAAGCCCTGCGCGCTCTACGTCTGGAAGACCTGCGAATTCCTCCTTCGTATACTAAAACTTTCCAAGGACCGCCTCATGGCATCCAAGTTGAGAGAGATAAGTTGAACAAGTATGGTCGTCCTCTGTTGGGATGTACTATTAAGCCTAAATTGGGGTTATCTGCTAAAAACTATGGTAGAGCAGTTTATGAATGTCTCCGCGGTGGACTTGATTTTACCAAAGATGATGAGAACGTGAACTCTCAACCATTTATGCGTTGGCGAGACCGTTTCTTGTTTTGTGCCGAAGCAATTTATAAATCACAGGCCGAAACAGGTGAAATCAAAGGGCATTACTTAAATGCGACTGCGGGTACATGCGAAGAAATGATCAAAAGGGCTGTATTTGCCAGAGAATTAGGAGTTCCTATTGTAATGCATGACTACTTAACAGGGGGATTCACTGCAAATACTAGCTTGGCTCATTATTGCCGAGATAATGGCTTACTTCTTCACATCCACCGTGCAATGCATGCAGTTATTGATAGACAGAAGAATCACGGTATACACTTTCGTGTACTTGCTAAAGCGTTACGTATGTCTGGGGGAGATCACATTCACTCTGGTACTGTAGTAGGTAAACTGGAAGGGGAAAGAGACATCACTTTGGGCTTTGTTGATTTACTGCGTGATGATTTTATTGAAAAAGATCGAAGCCGCGGTATTTATTTCACTCAAGATTGGGTCTCTCTACCAGGTGTTCTGCCCGTGGCTTCAGGGGGTATTCACGTTTGGCATATGCCTGCCCTGACTGAGATCTTTGGGGATGATTCCGTACTGCAGTTTGGTGGCGGAACTTTAGGACACCCTTGGGGAAATGCACCAGGTGCCGTAGCTAATCGAGTCGCTCTAGAAGCATGTGTACAAGCTCGTAATGAGGGACGTGATCTTGCTCGTGAGGGTAATGAAATTATTCGTGAGGCTGCAAAATGGAGTCCTGAGCTGGCTGCAGCTTGTGAAGTATGGAAGGAGATCAAATTTGAATTCCCAGCAATGGATACTTTGTAATCTAGTAATTTAATTAACGTTCGTTCTCTTAATTGAATTGCAATTAAACTCGGCCCAATCTTTTACTAAAAGGATTGAGCCGAATACAAAGATTCTATTGGATCTTTTTTGAATAGCTGCATACTTATCTAGATATACAAGATTCAAAAAAAAAAAAAAAAAATGGAAAACTAAACAACTCAAAAGTTTCTATTCTTATGTTGGGTCCACAATGAATTCTATGGATCCTTAGGATTGGTGTATTCTTTTCTATCCTATAGTTTCTATAGATCGAGCTAAGTATCACAACCTTTTCTACCCATCCTGTATATTGTCCTTTTCATTTCGTGTTAGAATAGAAACTTTTTAATTTTTTATTAATTTAAAATTTAAGTGGATTTGACGAAAAAAATGATTTCTTCTTTCTTTTTCTTTCTAGTCGAGAACAACTTTTTCAATGCGAATTTGACAAGACAGGGGAGAAGCAGTCTTTTTTTATACTTGAAAGGGGGTTCCAGCATATTCATATAGAGTGAAGTACTATTCCGGATTTCCACAAAAGAAAATATTTTTTCAATACTCACACTCCTTATTAGTTAATAATCCTAGTGATTCAATTTCTATGTTTATTGGGATAGGAAATAGGATACTCAAATAAATGGTTTAAATGGTTTTTCATCGAATGACTATTCATCTATTGTATTTTCATACAAATAAATAGGGGCAAGAAAACTCTATGGAAAAATGGCGGTTTAATTCGATGTTGTCTAAGGGGGAATTAGAACACAGGTGTAAGTTAAGTAAATCAATGGGCAGTCTTGGTCCTATTGAAAATATCAGTGAAAGTGAAGATCGGGACAAAAATAAAAAAATGTCTAATTGGAGGGATAGTGACAGTTTTAGTTATAAAAATGTTGATCATTTATTCGTCGTCAAGGACATTTGGAATTTGATCTCTGATGATATTTTTTTAGTTAGGGATAGCAATGGGGACAGTTATTCCATATATTTGAATATTGAAAATCATATTTTTGAGATTGACAATGATCGTTCTTTTCTGAGTGAATTAAAAAGCTCTTTTTCGAATTCTCGAAATTATAGTTATCTGAATAATCGACCTAAGAATGACGATCCCGACTACGATCGTTACATGTATGATACTCAATATAGTTGGAATAATCACATTCATAATTACATTGATAGTTATCTTCAGTATCAAATCTGTATTGATACTTATATTGTAAGAGGTAGTCACAATTACAGTGACAGTTACATTTATAGTTTTATTTGTGGTGAAAGTAGTGAAAACGAGTGTTACCATATAAGAACCAGCACGAATGGGAATGATTTAACTAGAAAGGGAAATTCTAATGATCTCGATCTAACTCAAAAATACAGGCATTTGTGGGTTCAATGCGAAAATTGTTATGGATTAAATTATAAAAAATTTTTTAAGTCAAAAATGAATATTTGTGAAGAGTGTGGATATCATTTGAAAATAAGTAGTTCAGATAGAATTGAACTTTTGATTGATCCAGGCACTTGGGATCCTATGGATGAGGACATGGTCTCTTTGGATCCCATTGAATTTCATTCAGAGGAGGAGCCTTATAAAGATCGTATTGATTCTTATCAAAAAAAGACAGGATTAACAGAGGCTGTTCAAACAGGGATAGGCCAATTAAACGGTATTCTCGTAGCAATTGGGGTTATGGATTTTGAGTTTTTGGGGGGTAGTATGGGATCCGTAGTCGGGGAGAAAATTACCCGTTTGATTGAGTATGCTACCAAAAAAGCTCTACCTCTTATTATAGTGTGTGCTTCCGGAGGTGCACGCATGCAAGAAGGAAGTTTGAGCTTGATGCAAATGGCTAAAATATCTTCTGCTTTATATGATTATCAATCAAATAAAAAATTATTTTATGTATCAATCCTTACATCTCCTACTACTGGTGGGGTAACAGCGAGTTTTGGTATGTTGGGAGATATCATTATTGCTGAACCCAATGCCTACATTGCGTTTGCGGGTAAACGAGTAATTGAGCAAACATTGAATAAAACAGTACCTGAAGGTTCCCAAGCGGCCGAATATTTATTCCAGAAGGGTTTATTCGATTTAATCGTACCACGGAATCTTTTAAAAAGTGTTCTGAGTGAGTTATTTGAGCTCCACGCTTTCTTTCCTTTAAGTCAAAACAAGTACAAATAAAAGTAGAATATTAAGTTCAATTCTTTTCTTATTAGTAAATAAGAAAGTAGTTAGTTTATCGGAATCAAAGGTAAAAATACGAAGGATGGGACTTTTTTTGCTGACATAAGATTTAATTGTATAAAAAAGAAATTATTATACATATCATTCATGTCAAAAGATGAATAAGTCCATTTATTTAGTTATGCATTCCTTGAACTATTTATTCTATATACTCGCTTAGATAGACACTTCGATCTATATTTTTCTATATTAATTCGAAATCCAGTTTCATTTGAATAATTTGACATTTACAATTGAATAATTCAAATTAATAATTGTTAATTCTATTAATTTAGATTAATAATTTATGATCAAAATTAATATATAAATAGAATTAGATATATACGAATTAATAGGAAAAGAGGGATTCCATAATATCTATAATAGGATAAAAATCCAATAAATATAAATAGTAAATAATAATAAATAGAAAATAGAATTTTTTTGTTATCATTTGCGAATTTTATTCTATATCTATAATTCTTAGATATAATTATTATAAGATATTTTTATAACAATATAATAATAACAGGTACAAATAGTAAATCGAGGTACCCATTCTATGACAACTCTCCTCTTTCCCTCTGTTTTTGTGCCTTTAGTAGGCCTAGTTTTTCCGGCAATTGCAATGGCTTCGTTATCTCTTCATATTCAAAACAACAAGATTGGTTAGATCCGAGAAGACCAAATCTCATCTATATATAGAATATAGATTTTTTTTTTTCATTTTTCAAAACTTAGACTTGTATCATAACACAAATATTCATTTAGTGGAATATGATATAAGATGCGTCTTTCTCTGAACATAACTTTTTTAAAACTTTTCTACATGTATAAAATGATATATGGGTAAATGTATTCTATCTATTTGAAAAGAAAATAGAACAGGATACGTGGATGTCTGAAATGAAAAGTCAGTATATCTCTATATATTCATATCCATAGTAGGATCGTATAAGAAGGAGGTTATTATTTTAGATCTAACCAATTTGATAAATTACTTCTAAAGATTCATATCAAAATAGTGCTAGTTGATGAAAGTTATTTCGGAAACAACAACAAAGAGTAAATTCAAATTTATTTGGACTATTCTCTCAATTCCAAAAAAAATGCAATTGAAATCGAATCAAGTAAAGTATGAGTTGGCGATCAGAACATATATGGATAGAACTTAGAGTGGGATCTCGAAAAATAAGTAATTTCTGCTGGGCTTTTATCGTTTTTTTAGGCTCATTAGGATTCTTATTAACTGGAACTTCTAGTTATCTTGGTAGAAATTTGATATCTTTTTTTCCGTCTCAACAAATCATTTTTTTTCCACAAGGACTCATAATGTGTTTCTATGGGATCGCGGGTCTTTTTATTAGTTCCTATTTGTGGTGCACAATTTCCTGGAATGTAGGTAGTGGTTATGATCGATTCGATAAAAAAGAAGGAATAGTGTCTATTTTTCGTTGGGGATTTCCTGGAAAAAATCGTCGCATCTTCCTCCGATTTCTTATAAAAGATATTCAGTCCGTCCGAATAGAAGTTAAAGAGGGTATTTATGCCCGTCGGGTTCTTTATATGGAAATCAGAGGCCAAGGGGCCATTCCTTTGACTCGTACTGATGAGAGTTTGACTCCACGAGAAATTGAAGAAAAAGCTGCTGAATTAGCCTATTTCTTGCGTGTACCAATTGAAGTATTTTGAAAAAGAAACTAAAGAATAAATTCTTTCTTAGCAGGAGAGACAAAACCCAAGAATCTCCTTTCTCTATAACTGAAATTTATTCAAAATGATCACTCGATATAAAGAAAACGCATATGGAATAGTCATAAAACAAAATAATTTTAGTGGTCTTTTCCTTTATGTGTAGGGAAATCGATTGAATTCAATTCAGTAACAAAACGAGTAAGAAACCAAACTAATAGAGTCATACGATCTATCAAAACATTTTGAAATAAGGAATTTTTCCTTTGCTTTTGAGTTTTAATTTGAAGTCCAACAAATGTTGGACTTGATACTTTAGATCCAGATAGATCTTGTAAATTTTTCATTTTTTTGTCAATCAAACTTTCTTTTTCTTTTTTTATTTTGTGCTCTTTAATGACTAAACAATTGAATATCTTATAACTTTGTAATTTCTTTTTTCTGTCTTGTTTTACCACTATCTTTTGATCATTACAATATTCTTCCAAAATTCACTCCATTTTTCTATTTCGCACTTATGGCTAGTCAATGAAATTTTTTTTTATATTCAATATTTTGATAGAAAAAGGATGCTTTTCTTTCGTCTCAAAATATGAATAATATTTCATTACTTGAAGTGATTTGTTCGAGCATTTTTCAAAAGGAAATACTTTTTTAAATTTTAGATATTGGGAAATAATATTTTTTATTATTTCTTTTTTGTTTATTTCTTTAGTGGATTTTTATTCTATTTCTTTTTTATTTTTAGACTCAAGGACTAACCAGGAAATCAAAAAAAAAAATGGATACCCTAGAAGAGGACTCATGCTTGATAAAAATTTTGGATCACATGGAATCGGCGAATAAAGTGGGTTCATTAACAATTCACAAATGAAAAAATGGCAAAAAAGAAAACATTTAACCCTTTCCTCTATCTTACATCTATAGTATTTTTGCCCTGGTGGATTTCTTTCTCATTTAATAAAAGTTTGGAATCTTGGGTTACTAATTGGTTGAATACTATACAATCCGAACCTTTTTTGAATGATATTCAGGAAAATAATATTCTAGAAAAATTCATAGAATTAGAGGAACTCCTTCTCTTAGAGGAAATGATTAAGGAATACTTAGAGACACATTTACAAAAGTTTCATATAGGAATCCACAAAGAAACGATCCAATTAATGAAGATATACAACGAAGATCATATGCATACGATTTTGCACTTCTCGACAAATATAATATGTTTCATTTTTCTAAGTGGTTATTCTATTCTGGGTAATCAAGAACTTGTTATTCTTAACTCTTGGGCACAAGAATTCATATATAACTTAAGTGATACAATAAAAGCTTTTTCTATTCTTTTATTAACTGATTTATGCATCGGATTCCATTCGCCCCATGGGTGGGAACTAATGATCGGTTCTGTATACAAAGATTTTGTATTTGTTCATAACGATCAAATTATATCTGGTCTTGTTTCCACCTTTCCAGTAATTCTAGATACAATTTTTAAATATTGGATTTTCCGTTATTTAAATCGCATATCCCCATCACTTGTAGTGATTTATCATTCAATGAATGATTGACAAATGAGTAGATCATTTTTGTGACTATACATAAGCAAAACTTTTAAAATCGTACTTATTCTTTCTATTTGTAATGATCCCAGGGATTTTTTCTATATTATTAGAGTAAAATTTTTCCATTAAATTAAATAGCATAATTGTGGATAGAGAACTATATTAGTGATCTACCCATTTTATTGTAGAAATTTTTGGGATCCATAAGTGTACCATGCCAACTAAAAATACTTTTTCTTGGATAAAGAAACAGATTACTCGATCCGTTTCTGTATCACTCATGATATATATCATAACTGGGGCATCTATTTCAAGTGCATATCCCATTTTTGCACAGCAGGGTTATGAAAATCCACGAGAAGCGACTGGGCGTATTGTATGCGCCAATTGTCATTTAGCTAATAAGCCCGTGGATATTGAAGTTCCACAAGTAGTACTTCCTGATACTGTATTTGAAGCCGTTGTTCGAATTCCTTATGATATGCAATTGAAACAAGTTCTTGCTAATGGTAAAAAGGGGGGTTTGAATGTGGGGGCTGTTCTTATTTTACCTGAGAGTTTTGAATTAGCTCCTCCTGATCGTATTTCCCCTGAGATAAAAGAAAAAATGGGTAATCTGTCTTTTCAGAGCTATCGCCCTGATAAAAAAAATATTCTTGTGATAGGGCCTGTTCCTGGTCAGAAATATATTGAAATCACTTTTCCTATTCTTTCACCCGATCCCGCTACTAAGAAAGATGTTCACTTCTTAAAATATCCTATATACGTAGGTGGAAACAGGGGAAGGGGTCAGATTTATCCCGACGGAAGTAAGAGTAACAATACAGTTTATAATGCTACAGCAGCAGGTATAGTAAGCAAAATCGTACGAAAAGAAAAAGGTGGATATGAAATATCCATAGTAGATGCAGCAGATGGTCGTCAAGTGGTTGATATTATCCCTCCAGGACCAGAACTTCTTGTTTCAGAGGGCGAGTCTATCAAATTTGATCAACCATTAACAAGTAATCCTAATGTGGGTGGATTTGGTCAGGGAGATGCAGAAATAGTACTTCAAGATCCATTACGTATCCAAGGGCTTTTATTCTTCTTAGCATCTGTTGTTTTGGCCCAAATATTTTTGGTTCTTAAAAAGAAACAGTTTGAGAAGGTTCAATTGTCGGAAATGAATTTCTAGACTTGCGGATTTCTCAACATCAAGTTAAAAAAAAAGGTTAGTGATTATATATAATAGAAGAAAAATATTTTAGCTTTTTATACTGTTTTTCTAGGAGATGCTGGAAATTTATTTTACTGCATTCTTAGTCATAGTATGTAAATTGTGAAGAAAGAAGAAAGACTATTTAACTTTAGTCTTTCTTTTTTTTATCCAAGTAGGAGTGGTGTGACTATCTTAGTCTTGCCAAATTTAAATATCATAAAATACATCAAAAATTATTGATTCTAATAGAATCAAACTCAGCTAGATAGAAATAACCGGGAAATAGAAGAACGGCTCATCGTGGAGAAGAAATAAAAGGGGTATTTTTCGTCTTCCGAGTCTTCGACACAAGAAAAGGAATTTTTACAACCCTTTCTTGTGTTGCAAAAATAATGATTTTGCATCCCGTTCGTCAAAGATTACTATTCTTAGTTTCTAGTTTTCCATATATATCAGAATTCCCTCCTTTTATAAATATTACTTTTAAAGTAGTGGACAAACCAAAAAAGATAGAGAATCTTTTTGAGTAAGTAAATAAAATAGAAATTCTTCAATGAAGTTATAAAAATTTATAATTTTTCTGAAATAACTAGAGGAACGGTATTACTCTATAAACTAAACTATTTCTATAATATATAAATCTACAAAAATATATATTATGTTATCCATTAAATCAATTGATTCGGTATTTTTTCGAACTTTCAAAGTATTAAAAGGTACTATGAAGGAACAGGTGTTCTGAATTAATTAATTCAGTTTATTTTTCAAAAATATTAAATATTATAGTTTATAGTATTGTAAAATACAATGGAGTTTTTTTGAAACATTAAAAAAAGAAATCTGTTTTGTCATTTATACGAAAAGGATTCTGATTATTAAGAACTCAACGGGACCTTCCCCCTCGAATTAAACAAAGAAAGAAGGGAGTCCCATTGAGTTCTTTCTTATTCTTTGATGTCTACAAGACAATTCATCCGATTATTACAGGGATGAACCTAATCCGGAATATGAACCATAAAAGAAAACGCCTAGTAAACCGATCACAAGAGTACCAGTTACAGTACCTATTATCCAAAGAGGAACCCTTCCAGTAGTATCGGCCATTTGACCTACTTCCCTCCACATTTCATTAAATGGTCATGCTAGAGACATAAACAGTCATAGATAATTATGAGATGAAATCCTTCCGAATGGGTTAAGAGAATTCCTAGAATTTTTATGCTATTTTTTTTAATTGAAGAAATAATTGGAAAATAAAACAGCAAGTACAAAAATGAGTAATAACCCCCAGTAGAGACTGGTACGATTTAATTCAACATTTTGTTCGTTTGGGTTTGATTGTGTCATAGCTCTATAATTTGGATTAGGTTTATCGTTGGATGAACTGCATTGCTGATATTGATCCTAAAAAAGAAACGGTAGGTACAGCTAGTCCGTGAATAGCCAACCAGCGCACTGTAAAAATTGGATAGGTTTGATCTATAGTCATTGGGGCCTCCTAAAAGGATCTACTAAATTCATCGAGTTGTTCCAAAGAATCAAAACGGCCAGTTATTAAGGGAATTCCTTGTCGGCTCTCTGTGAAATATTCGTTTGGCCGAGGGCTTCCAAACACATCGTAAGCTAAGCCCGTGCTGACGAATAACCAACCCGCAATGAATAGGGAAGGTATAGTAATGCTATGAATGACCCAGTATCGAATACTGGTAATAATATCAGCAAACGAACGTTCTCCTGTGCTTCCAGACATGCTGAGCTCCACATATTCTTGTACAGTCAAAGAAGATCGATTCCGTAAAAGATAAGATCAGTAAATGAAAATTAACTGAAATTTTCTCTTTGTGAGATCGTCAATATTGTACCGAGGGCGTCTTTAGAGTATACCGAATCAGTATAGCTATCCTTCTTCTGACACAGCAACGCAATTTGAATTAGTATCAAAAGTAAGTACTAAATAATTTCTTTTTTCCTTTACTTGTTGATGTAAAATCATCTTCCCTTCAATAGAAAATTCTTTCAATTCAATGAAAAAGATTCTCATATTCCCACAATTTAAGTAGATGCGAGATATAGAAATTCTCTTTTCGGAGTTGTGGAAGCCATTTTTTGTTGGAATCTTTTTTTTTAAGAAATCGAAATTACTAGTTTTAGAATCTAGTTGGACAAAAAAAAGATTTTTTAAAGCGATTGTGTGATAACTTTTTCTTCTTCTCCATCATTCAAGATATTATGTAAATTAATATATTACCGAATCTAATGAGTTAAACTTAAATTAAAGTCAAAAGAAAAAGTTTTCTAAGGTAACTGTTCGCTTTAAAATCGAAAATGGATTCGATCCAATTCACCAGAATCTAAGAAATGATCAAATTCGAAAATCATTTCTATTTTGATTCTATAAAAATTCCAGTTTCATGTTTGAATGAAGTTAGACGATACAGCTCTTATTAGTTTAATAGTTTACCCAAGAGTTACTCAATGAATCGGTTGATTGGAATTGCGGGATGGATAGATGTTACAGATGATGAATCAATTTCTTTTATATGTCTGGCACTTTCTCTTTGTTAGTGCTGTCTACCTATAATAATAGCTGAATCAAAAACTTTTCATTCAACTTATTCTTTCAATTGAAATTGAGATTTTTGTCTACCCTCCGATTTTATTTTGCAAAATTCGAAACTTAGGTAAGTGCTTTTTAAACATATGTATAAAAAGAACATATTTCATTTAATTTAGCCTCTTCATGCTTACTATAACTAGTTATTTCGGTTTTCTATTAGCGGCTTTAACTATAACCTCAGCTCTATTTATTGGTCTTAGCAAGATAGGACTTATTTAAATTTTAAATTTAATATTTAAAATGAACAATTCATAAAAAGAAATCCTTCTGTAGGATTACGTGTATTCTATATTTACTTACGTTACCAATTGTCAATTCTTGTTTATTGTCATTGAGATTCATGTCAATTCGGATTAATATTTAGGTATCGATATTCCCTCTTTTTTTTTCTCCTTTCAAACAAATAAAAATGATTGAAGTTTTTCTATTTGGAATCGTGTTAGGTCTAATTCCTATTACTTTGGCTGGATTATTCGTAACTG
>JBAGKO010025057.1:0-10913 GCA_037177275.1 Acacia concinna | reverse complement strand
AAAAAAGACGCTAACTTTTTACGTCTCCCGCATAGATGACTACTTGAAAATAGACGTAGAAAGGGTTTTAAAACAGATGTTAAAAGGCCTTTTTTCTAGTAGTGAGTTTGAACAAAAGACGATAGATATAAGTACTTTAAAATAATTTATTTATTTTCCTTAATATTTTCAAAATAAGTCAATTGGATTTTTTTTAGTTTGAACTAGAGGCAGTATTTAATACTTATGTTTATAAGCAAAATATTCATTTTTTACATATTTATTGTACTTAACTAATTTTAACTAACTCTTCAAACATCACAATTCAATTTAATCATATCTTATTAAATAGAATAGAGGGAGCAATAAGTAATCAAATCAAGTCAAAATCACCAAAATGTATTACCACAATCGGTATCAAGTGGTTTTACTGGTCAAGTTACAAGGCATATAACTCCCATGAGGGGTGTTCGACAAGGAGACCCTCTATCTCCTTAACGGGGAGAGATCCTGGAAGGATTGGAGAAAAGGAGGGAGAAAGAGAGGGAAATGAAGCAGGGCCCGACACGGAGCTGTTAATGTATGAAAATGCAGATGTAGAAAAAATATAATAGAAAATTAAAATAGAAGCTCGTCACAGAGCCTGTCAGAGTATTATTGAAGAAAAATTTAAAACATAAAGAGAAAGCTTCCAGTGGGGAAAATACTCAAAGAATCTCACACTAGAACCTCTCTCTAGGATTGGGGGTGGAATTGCGAGTGCCTAACAACTGACTCGAACTGCCCTTTTATAAGCTTACAAGACACTGTTATATACCGACACTACAGGAAATTTTAAAAAGCTCACATGAGTTACTATAACATTTTCACGCATGCAACAGTAACTGCTACAGTGACTTTGTACAGTGATTTTGATAGAAATTCGTCATTTTGTCTGCTCAATTGTGGAGATTCTTTTTGCTTTTAGTCAAATCCTCACTAAAAGCATGTTCCTTTTGCTAGATTAATCTTCGTCTAGGTTGTAAAATTCATCATCTGGATCATGATTGAAATAATCACCTATGTTTCCCGTGCTTGAGTCTTTGGGTTAAGACGTTGTTGGAGATGGAGGTGATTGCTTCTTTTGACTGCCCTAAGGAAAATTGGTTTCAGCTTGGAGGAGCTGAAGGATATTTTGTAACTAGCCTGTTAAGTGTTAAGTCTTCCTTGTTGGTTGACGAAGCTAGGCAAGCTTGGATTTTGGACCTCTAGTTGAGGAAGATACTAGTCTCATGATTTGCTGCACGTAAAAATTTTGGATTCTTTTGGAATCATTTTTGTAGTGCTATAAGAGACACATTGTTATTTCCATAAAAAAATCTCCACCATTTTACAACAGGAACTCTCTATAAATTAGGGAAAATGTTTTGGTATATGAACTTGCCATATACAAAATTCCATTTGAATACCCAGGCTAAAGCAAATTTTGAGAAAAGATGAAGATCTGTTAGGAAAGGATCTTCTTTTAAATTGATACGACTTTTGAAATAGTAGTAACCAGTTTGCACAATAGGTGGATAAATCTCCTAGATGGGTCCAAAAAAATTGCACCATTTGTTAAACCATTAAGGAAACCTATAATTGTTTCCTTTCAAAAATCTGAATAACCACGTGTAGCTGAACTTTAGATTTTGATACCAAAAGGTATTAAACCAAGCATCAAGATAATCTTAGTAATAAAAACTAGTTGGTCTACATTCTTTGATTGAAAATTTTTTATTTTGGTAAAGGTCATGTCCCTATTGTTTAGGAGAGAGAAACTTTACAAAATTGACAGTGGAAAATCCATGAACAATTTTGTCTCCTAGATAATGCGAATCAGGAAAATGTCTTATTTATGCAAATATAGTGTCTACAAGAATAAGTTCATAAAATTTTTTATTTTTAATCAAAGAAGCAGGCCTAAAATAAAAGTGTGGAGGAAATATTTTGGATGCCAAAATATAGGGCTTTTGTCATAGTAACCTGGTTTTGCAATTCAGAGATTTTCATGTATCCTTGATTTTCCCACAAAAGTAGTTTTGTATATTGGGTTTGAGATGAGGAAGCCAATTCTTTTGAAGATGAACTAGCTTTTGTTATTCCTCAAGATTGATTTGGGGATGCTAAAGTAAGAGCATCTTCTTCAGCAATATCTACCCATGATTTTTTGGGTAATGTAGCTAAGGTTTGGTTTTCAACCAAAGCTTGATGCTCTAAGGCTTGGAGAACCTATTTTGGAAAGGCATAATCCTTTATAGTCATAAGAAAGTTAGAAATTTTCTCAAGACCTAGTTTTTGGGTTGAATCAACATGGGCCGATGACCCTGGTTGGTGGGTAGATGACCCAGGATTTTGAGTCAATGACTCATTTTTGTGGGTTGAAGACCCAAATTTGGTTGCAGCTAATTGCTACTTATTGGTGATCCACTGGGGATCATCTTCAATTAGGGTTATGCCCTTTGCTTTGTACTTTTTCATTTAGGGGGCATGGTCACTCACTCTCATTGACCCTGTAGAAATTCTCTAGTTAGAAAATCTAGTAGAGAATTTGAATAAACTTTTCAATTTCAAAATCAAAGATACTTAAAATTGCTTGCTATCTATCAAAAAATTGTTTTTAAGCAAAATTTTTGACATCTTTTTGCAAAACATCTTTGGCAGATTTACAATCTACCCTAATTAAAAAATTTTGATTTAGCAAATCACTTTGAAATTTTTTGATGAACAAAACGATTGCTAAACTTTCCTTTTTAATTGTAGAATGGTTCTATTGGGCCCTATTCCAATGTTTGGAAGTAAATGCGATGCGATGCTCTTTACCTACAATTTTTTGTTTAAGAATAGCTCCATAACCTATGTTTAAGGAATCAGTCTTAACTATTTTGAATGCTTGTGAATCTAAAAGATACAAGTATGGAAGATGTTTGACATAGGATTTGATTTGCTTGTTCACTTTGGTATGATCATTTGTCCATGGATCTAAGGAGGATTTTTGTTAAGTCAATAGAGAGGTTTAATAATATTGTTTAGGTTAGTAATGAAATCACCAACGTAATTCAAACAACCTAAAAACCTTTGGAGATGATTTTTATCTAGAATCTAGTCTAGAAATTTGTCAGCAAATTGAATTGCCTTGTCAATTGGAATAATTGTTTCTTGATAAATATGATGCCCAAGGAATCTGCTTTTGGTTTGGAATAGACTGGTTTTAGGTTTTGAGACTGCTAAACCATTGTGTTTAACAATCTTTATGAAGATTTGCATATGTTTAAAATGTTGATCTATAGAATTGAAATATACCAAGACATCATCGATATAACAAGCTTGGGAGTGCCTCTTTCAAGTTCAGCATTTTTTTTGACATAAAAGGAAGAACAAGACCAATGACTTTAGCTTTTGTGAATTATACCTTTTGAAAGACCTTTGATCTCATTTTGGCAATGTCCCAAGAGTTCCTGGTTCATTTGAATCGGGCGAGCTTTGGTAATAATAGCTCTTTCATTAAAATCCTTTTCATAGGGAAGATCAACTACATTTTTTTTATTTTCCAGAAGGCATTGGGTAGATCAAAACAGATTGTGTTTTGAATGGTAGTCAACACAAATTGAATTTTTTTGTTTGATAAGAGGTTTTTCCAATTAGGTTTCAATAACCTTATAGGATACTTCCTCTTTCAAGAAATTGATTTGATCCTCCTTATATTAAATATTGTTGATGAACTCTGTAAAAGGAGGATCAATGAATTTGAAGAAAATTTTCTTTCCCATGAATTCTTTTGTGATGCATGCATCTTCTATTAAGTAGGGAAAGAGTTGATTGATAAAGGGGCTCCTAATATTATGTCACTGGACAAAACCTTGACCAAAATAAAATGAGTATTTATTTTGAGACCATTATTTTCAACTACAACATTGGGAAGTTTGTAGCTGATGTCTAATAGAGATTTGTTTAGTCCACTTAGACATGTGGTTGTCTTTTTAAAAAATTTGATCAGAATAAGACCTTCTCTGATATAGCTGAGAGCTGCACTAGTATCCCATAGGGCAATTATTTCCAGTGCAAATTCATCTTGACTGACAATCCTAACCGAAACATGATGTTTTTAGATAAAAATTTGTTGGGTGGAAATCTTTGATATAAGATTCATAAAGGAATATGAGATATCTTGATCATCATCCTCGATATCTTTATCCTCTATTTTTTCTTTATCAAAGATTTGAATCTTGCCCGATTGGACTTGGCTGATGAAAAGAGAATGGAGATCCTCAGTATTTTTAAGATCTCGTATCTCTTCTTTTAGGTCATGAGTTTCCTTTTGGAGGTCTTGAATTGTGACCAATTTTGAAACATTTTGAAATCTTTTCATGATTTCAGAAAAATCACATTTAGTATTGGGCTAAATTTGTTTTTGAAAAGATTTTGAGGAGGAGGCAGAGGCTTTTCTAGGCTTGTTAAAATATTTTACCTTTTCCTCATCATTTGAAAGATAATTTATTATTTCAAAAAATAAATCTTCTACCTAGGTTAAAACATTGATTTGGAGGTTTTCATCCTCCTTTTAAGAAATTTTTTCTTTTGAAGAGGATGAAATATCGTCTGGTTGAAGTTGGTTAACTACATCATAAGATAATGAATCATATTCTTCATCTAAAGAGTTTTCAATTAACAAATTGTTCAATTGTTGAAGAAGTGGTTCTTCAATTTCTAAAGCCCTTATCTTTATATTAAGCTTACAATATTTTGCCATATGTCCTTCTTTTCCACAATAGAAACAAATAGTTTTTCCTTTGGGAAGGTCAAATGGAGGTTTGGATTTGAAATCATTTTTGAATCTCCTAGGATGGTTACTCCTATGTCTTTTCCAAGGTTTCTTCCCATATTTTTTGGCCTGGTGTTTTTGTTCTTTTTTCCAAGGTTCTTCATGTCTTGTGGGTATCCTAAATCCTTCTTTTCTTTGCTAAGTTAATTTTTTTATTTTATCTTCTTAGCAAAGTTTTAAGGCTATTTTGGTGACAATGGCAATGAGTTGCCCATATGTCAGGTTTTCCTAATGGATGTGGCCATCACCTAATTGGTTTCTAATTTTTTTTCTCTAATTTTATTACCTATAGCTGTAGGTAATCCAATTAAGAATTTTTCTATCCAAATTGGATGATAACCATCTTCTCTTGTTAGAACTCTGGTTAGGAAGGTATCTTTATACCACCTAAAATATGATAGGGTTTTACACCCAAGATTGGATAAGAGATCAACTTATCTATCTCTCCAAATAGAAGGATCTCCTATGAATTGATCGACGATATTAACTATAAGACAATTAACAACATGTAGTACTAATTCACCATTGCTAGTAAGAGGAGTCCCATAAGGAGAAAGTTTTACTGTTGAAAGAATTTGGGTTTTTTGATTTTCTGAAGGATGGAAATCCCACCATTCACAAAGTTGACCAGTAAAGCCAAATTTCAATGTATAACCGATATTGTCCTCAGACTAACCATTATAAATTGTATAGGCATTAATGACCATAGTCATTTGCTGGAGAGTTTCTAGAATAATGGGTTTTGATTTTCCATCTATGTTCCATACATAAACGTTGTTGGCACTAAATTGTTTTAACATAGCATTTTGTTCTTCAAGAACTATGTCAAGAGGGGTAAACCTAAGGTAATACAACATGGTTGGTTTTTTCCAATTCATGTTGTTGATTGGACTGTTTGACTAGCTCTTAGGTTCTAAGTAGTCCTCACTACTACTAGTTTGGCTATCCTTTTCTAAGTTGGCTATGGTTTGGATAGATGAAGAGGCTTGCCTAATTTGACTATTTGGAGTTCCAGGTACTATCTCATCTTTTTGTTATAATTTTGGATCAACTTCTTGTTGAAGCAAATTCTTCAACTCATTACCAATCCTTTGTTGTAGGGTTGTTTCCCTAAGGTTCCTTACTATTATTTGTGGGTTAGTGTAAGGTTTGAAAATTGTTGGTTCAGGCTTAGGGCTGGATGTGATGTCTCACTAGTCCTATGAACCATGGGTTTTTCAAGATTTATTCTCCAAAGGTTTGAAGATAAGAATTGGTATAATTGTTTTGTTCCATAAGACTGGTGATGTCTTTGGAATCAATTGATTGCAAAATATCTTTGGTTTTAAAAGGGAAGGTCGTTATCAGATTCCTAAAACTAGAAATTTGGTAAGATTGTTTTGGAAGAAGATCAAATTCTATCTTTTCTCCTTGTTTTGTTTGCCATGAGGTGTTAACCTCTATGGTGGCTTTGAAAGGATAATCATTAATTTGTTGTTATTCAACATAGGCTTGGAACCAATCAAAGAATGGAATATAAAGCTTGAACTATTCAAGCATTCTATATAACCTTTCTTGGACGAGCTTCCTATAATTTTTGTCAAATTTTTTGAGAAAACACTTTTGTTACTCTTTATTGTAGTTAGAATAGCAATCCTTATATAAGAATTCTTCATCTAATTGGAATTGTTATTCTATCATAGCAATATCTCCTACTATATTCGAATATGTTGGAGATTGTGGTGTTTGAACAGATTGGGTTTCATTATTCTCCTTAGGATTGTTGTAAACTGGTTTTACAATATTGGACGATCTGTCCAATCCTTGCATATCTATGGAAGGAAGAATTGATGGAGGAACTGAAGGAACTTACAGTTCTTTTGGTCCTGCCGAAGAGTTACAAGAAAGCCTAGGAAATTGTTCTAAGGCTTTTCTAAATCTAACATTTGTAGGGATTGAAGATGATATGGAAAGGCTAAAAGATCTTTTGCTATCACAAGATCTTCTATCAAAAGAGTTTCCAACATCTCCAATTTGATTTTGTTTGGTTTTGAAAAACATTAGCATTTGATGTGGGAGCAAGAGGAATGGCTTTTTCTATTAACCACTCTTCTGGAAGGGTGATATAATCCTACTGGATCATTTTGGGTCCAGCGACATTTGCTTGTGTAGCATCTGTCATGAACAAACAAGTTTCATAGTCTTTTACTATGAGTTTGGCCTTTTGCACATGAGTGCACAACCTTGTATTTGATCCTATTGATGAGGTCTACAAGAGAAACACCTGGCATCATGTCAAAACCATATATCTTAACATTTAGCCGAAAACAATTGATTGTTGGTTTGTCATGAAGATAAACAACCATATCAGGAAAACAATTAAAGTAGATAGGTCCATTATGTAGACCAGCTTCAACCATTCCTAAAATTGATTTGAAATATTGCTTATGTCTTGCATCCCTTACCACCATTAAGGCTACAGCATCATATCCTTCATTTAGTAAAGGCTTTAATTCTACTTAGACATAACCAATATGGATATATTGATATTTGTTCTTATGAAGTTTTAAAGACTTCTCAAACAGGAGAGGGATATCCAACATTCCCATATTGAGAGGTATAAACTTTTCAACCGATCTAATGACATAATCAAAAGACTGGAAGAATTTTTTGGGTTCTACTGGGTAGATCTCATTTTTGTTAATGTCTGGGATAGTCCAGTCGCCAAGATTTTGGTTGATATCTTCAAAATGGATTTCCTCTTTGAAGAGACTATTTGATAAGGAAGGGTTTCCTCGATTTTGGTTTGGGGAGGAGACTGAAGAGTGCAAAGAGCGACTAGAGCGAGAGCAGCAAGGAAAGGAACAGAATATGGAAGCCATGATTTTAATTATCTATCTAGATATCATCACCATCTAGGTCCATAGGAATTTATTGCTCTATAATAAAAATCTAATGTTCTTATAAAAATACTATCAATATTACCTTGTATGTTCATATAAAAGCTGATATCTACCAATACTGTTGTTAATTAGCTAATGATGTGAACAGTGCAATATAGTCTCAAATGCACATTCAAGCTAGCTTCTAGGCTTACTACCCTATCCGTAGGGCATTACTGCCATAACCTTATCACGACGAATGAAGTCCATATGATACTACTATTGTACTAAGAGTCATGCTATCAGTCACAACAGTACTTAAGCAAAAACAAGATTTTATATTAATATTTTTCTGATGTGGAAGATTAGGCAAAGCTATAACCATAGAGCATACTTAATTAGGTAATATTCATACTAGCTTTATTAAAACAAGAGAGCTCTAAAGTATCTAGTTCATCCCTACTTCTCTATTGGCTCTAATACCAAGAACGAGAAGAAACCCCGAAAGGAGCGGAGAAAAGGAGGGAGAAAGAGGGGGAAATGAAGTAAGGATCGACGCAAAGTCGTTAATGCATGCAAATGCATATGCAGAAAACTATAACAAAAAATTAAAACAGAAGCTCGTCACAGAGCCAGTCACAAATATATATATATATATATATATATATACTGTTTGCTAATTGCTTTCTTGTATTCTTAACTCTTTTGAGCATTCAAGTCAATTGAGAGGAACAAAAATCTATAATGCTTCCTAACCTGTTTCTCACCTTATTTATGCAAATGATTTAATTTTCTTCTTTGAAGAAAGTAATCAATGTGTGAACTCTGTTAAAGCATCGTTGGATCTCTATAGTTTGTGGTATGGGAAAAATATAAATAGATCCAAATCTTCAATCATCTCAAAAGCCAACATTCCTCACTCGCAAAAGACTGCTTACTCTCAATTTTTGGGAGTTAATTTCACAAACAAGCTTGGGAAATATCTTGGCACATGGGTGGATCCGAGGCAAAATAAAGCATAAGTCTTCTCTCAAGTAATTAACTCAATTGATCAAAGAACTGTAGCATGGAAAGTATGATTTTTATCTCAAAAATCTCATCTCACCTTGATTAAATCAATTCTCTCTAGGGTCAACCTTGTATTAAGCTTCCAAAACACATCTACAATCAAATTGATTCTAGAGGCATCCTCTCTTTTTTTGGGATCTAAAAAGTAAAGATTTATTGTTCATGCATATTTCAAAGGGGGTCTAAGAATTAGATCAATTGAAAAGGTAAATGATGCTCTTTTGGCTAAATAAATTTGGCATATCTTGAACTTTACTCCTGGACTTTTATTGGCTGAAACTTTAGAAGTCAAATATATTGATGTAAATGATGCCATTTTGGTTAAAAAGCCATATAATTCCTCTTGGATATGAAAGGGTATTCATCAATGTTCAACTATTATATCATATATCATATAATCTCAAATGGCAGGTTGGAACTTCTTTTTATATTATTTTAAACCACCATTTATGGTGGCCTATGCAATCTAGCTCCCAAACTTCTTCTTTAAGAATAATTAGGGATATATTAATGCATCTTCCTTCTAACTGGTGCCTAATGTTCTTCTAGTTCATTCAGTCTATTTGTAGGAAGTAGCTAATATAATTCCTAGAATGCCAATTCCTTTTAACTGGTTTAATGATAAGATCATTTGGTCTTATACTTCATCAGATGAATGTTCAGTTAAGCATGGTTTTAAGCTCTTATCTCAACCGACATCATTTTCAATGGCTGATAGTTTCTGGAAATTTTTTATGTCCATCTCATTGCCACTTAAGGACATTTTGCTAGTGATTGCACCATATTTTTAGACATTATTTCATGGTTAAATGTGGATTTTATAATGTTAATTGAGCCAAAAAATGCATTAGTTATAATTAATTTGGATTGATGAGTAATTATATAAAAAGTGTGAAAAAGGGAATAAAAATTAATATAATTGATGTGATTACTCTCCATATTATTTGTTGGGAAGATTTGATATTGGCTTAAAATTGAAGAAATACAATACATTCCACGAATTCTAAAAATGACCTACTGGTCCACCTATTAAGTTATGCATTTTGCCAATGAATTAGGTTTGGGGAGCTGCGGGTTTATTTTTTACGAGGGAGAGAACCAGCTACAGTGGGAGGCCACAAGCTACAATTCAGTGAAGGAGGCTATAACTCTGGAGCTGCAGCTGGAAACGAAGAAGGAGGCCGTGAGTTGTAAGCAGGCCGTAGGTTTTTCAAAGAGTGTACTGAAACGAGGAGGAGACTTTCACCACCCACCACCGTCTCTCCTTGTCCTTCTACCACCATCATCACCGGCGATTTGAAAGGATATGAGAGCAGCAGATGGAAGCTTCATCGTGACTGATTCTTAGAGACCTAGAGATTGTGAGCTGGAGAAAAGGGAGTCATGTACTATCACCTCCATATCCTCACCGTGAACCACTTCCATTTCCATCAAACCCATCACTGAAACGACCATCAGTTTTAAAGCATCTTCTGCCTCCCCCTTCCATTTTCAAAGCCATTGCCATTCTTTTCCCTTTTTATTCTCATATTCCAATCCACCGTGAAACCATATCATTCCCTGTTCCTTTGGTCTTCACAGAACCAGCTTGCACTCCTTTCTTATTTAATTTCCCGTTCCTTTCATTAATCTCCATAAGTGCTATCAATTTAAAGATGTTTATGAGAAATATTACTTCAATGAGTGGCTGATTTTCAACTCTTGAGGATTGAAAAATTTGGCTTGAGTTCTTAAGTTTAATGGGGAGTTTTCTTGATCTTAGCTACTTTATGAATTTCCTATTGTTATTGTAATTCCTAAATTAGACTATAGGTAGTTTCAGTAAGATTTTATTGTGAGTAATTTGAACTCCATAATGTTGAGTTAAGACTGTTTATTTTGTGATTGGATTTGGATTATTGCAATTGAGTGTTTTTGGTTGTGTATTTTCTATTAATTCATTGAGGCTATACTTGCTATGTGATTACTAGTTTGTATAGTTAATTTTAGTGTCGCGATTGTGCATTCATATTAGAAGACACAATTGCATTAATTTGATATATTTCATACATCAAGTGATTATTTAATAACATTCCTAAATAATAGCTTTGAATGCGATTGTAGGAGTAGCTATTAATTAGGAGTGTTAGACCCAATGTGATTACTTGGGGTTTTTATCTAAGACT
>JBAGKO010025028.1:0-10914 GCA_037177275.1 Acacia concinna | reverse complement strand
CAATTTATTTTTTTTAAGTTGAAAATTTATTTTAAAAGCCTATCTGTCATCTGATTTATCTTTTTTAAAAGTTCCAGTGCAAATTTTCACTTTAACAAAAATACAGTTAACAAAAATACAGTGGATGATCTATGGACTGTCAGTTCAACATATTTTGATTAATTAACGGCAAGAGTAAAATTGCCCCACTTTTAAAACTTATAGGGTAAAATTTCCCCACTTAAAACTTTCAAGGCAAAATTACTCCTAAGTCAATACTTTTAGGACAATTTTGTCCCTTCACCCAATAAAATATTATATTCACTATTTAACTTTTTAGATTTACACACGAGTATACAATCAATGGGAATGGGTGACTTGTTAGTCAAGTTGCAAAAACCTAAGAAAAATACAAATATAACAAATATTAATTTGGGTGATTGGCGAGGACCCGAAGATTGGACAAAGGGATCAGGTTATTGTCTTGTCCCAATCAGCGACGTGTAATTTCCGAAAGTAAGACTGTAAGAGGCTCTTTCAAAGCCTTCTTCTGCAATTTTAGACGTTTGTTGGGTAATAAAATTTTTAAATTCACTTCATAATAAATTAATAATCATCACCTAAATTCTATGAGGTTATGAGAATTTTGGATATATCAGAATTCGAAAATTTATAACCAAAATTTATTTGAATTATAAGAAATTATGAGAAATATTTTGTTCAACCCAGTATAAAAATGCAGGTTATTCAATATGCTAAATTTTAAAAAAAACAATTATTAAATGTCATTTTACGTTAAATATAGGTCCTGGGGCAACACGTGAAATATCAAAGCCTTAGCTGCGGAAAATGAACTTTCTTTCTAATTAGAAAAAAAAAACCAATGGTTAAGAATAGTTAAAAGTAATAAATATGTCAAAAATGTCTTTTTTTTTTCTTTCTAAATATGCCCTATTTATATATAAAAAAAAGTAGGAGAGAGAATGAATATAATGTATATAAAAGATAATGAGTAGAAAATAGAAAAAATTATGTTGAGGTCCCAAGTAAAGAATTTATATCAAAGAGGTCCTATGAAATCAATAAATTGCAATGAAGTCTCTTAAGACTTTTTTGATGTTAATTCGAATTATTTAATTACCCAAATGCCTTAGCTATCAATGACAGCCCCTAAACGATTTATTAGTCAAAATGCAAAAACCTAAGAAAAATAATATAACAAAAATTAATATTAATAATTAATCAGCCTAACAAGCAAACCCATAAAGTTTTTGTCCCAGTCAACGACCTACCCTGTAATTTCTGAAAGCAAGAGGCTCTTCCGAAGCCTTCTTCTACAAAATGCACATACACTTCCCATTTGGTGATCAGTGTGTGAGTATATATGTGACAATCTTGATTTCACTATTTCTCTTCCAAATTCAACTATGCTTGCGCGTTGCCTTAGGACAGCTTAGGTGCCTGAAGAACATCGATGGCTAGTTCCCAACCAAGATATCATGAAGTTATCTGATATCTCTAGCTAATATGTGTTTTGCATTTTTTTTTTGTTGATGAAATGTGTTTTTCATTTTACAATCATTACTTTCGTTTCTAAAAATTATGAGGAAAATTTTAGACTTATGTAGGGTAGTAAAATACTAAAATTTACTTCCATCACCTAAACTCTATGAGGGTATGAGAATTTTGAATATATATCATAGATTATGATAATTTACACCCCCAAACTTATTTGAATAATAAGAAATTATGAGTAATATTTTGTTCCACCCAAGATAAAAACACAGGTTATTCAGTATATTAAATTAGGAAAACAATTATTAAATGTCATTTTTCCTTGAATATATGCCCTGCCTCAGCTTTAGAGTTTTTAGACGCAAAATTCAATGGCAGCAAGTGAAAAATCGAAGTCCTACTAGTTGCGGAAGACAAACCTTCCTCGTAAATTTAGAAAATAAATTAGTATTTAAAATTAGTTAAAATCAATAAATGCGTCAAAAATATTACATTTTTTTAAAAAAAATGTCTCTATTTATATATAAAAAAAAGTAGAAGAGAGTATGAATATAAAATATATGAAAGATAATGAGTAAGAAATACGAGAAAGGATGAGCAATAAATTATTAAATAAAAGAGAATTAGTGGTGAGTGGGTGATAATTAATATTAAAAGTATCTCTTTATATATTTAATAAAGGGAGAAAAAGAAAAAGTAATTTAAATTTTTAAGACAAGAAAAAAAGTTGCTTATATTAACGATAAAACACCAAAAACAAATATTTATTAAAAGGATAGGAGGGAGTAAGCTACTTAATTGCTTATCATATTTCTAACACGTTTTTGGCTTCTATGAGCTGTACATGTAAAAGGGGCATTCTTATTAATATAAAAATACAGTTAAAAAGAATTTTAGAATCTCTATAATAAAAAAATACAAATGTATCAATCACAAAATACTTTATATTCCATTCCATTTAATCCCATGAGAATATTCATTTTCCAATTTCCACTCTGATTTTCTTCAAACCAAAACACGCCCGTAAATATTAATTTGAATGTTTTAGATAATTAAGGTGTTACATAATTTTAATTCAAAATGTATAAGTTATAACGTATATTTCAGTTAGTATATTATTATTTTGAGTTAAAATGTATAAACATATAAAAAATCAAAAGACAATGTCTCAAATTTTCACCTTTTTTACTTACAATTTAAAGTAATTTAAATAAATGTTTAAAATACTTAAGATAATATAAACATACAAATGTTTTATTAAAATACTTTGAATGTGGTTATTATTTATGAGTGAAAGTAGTGGGCTTATACTTTATTAGAAGTTACTTTTTTTTTTTCGGGGGCTATTCCTGCTCAAACTTTTAGAGCTTGTTTGGTATAAGGGATTTAGAAAGAGAGGGGAGGGGAAGAAAATTTTTTATAAGTTAAACTTTAAACAATTAAAAAAGTGGGGTTAAAAGTTTTAAATTATTTTTTCATACTTTTTTATGTTACATTTTCTCTTTATTAAAATTTTATAACTCCACCTTTTCTGCTTTTCAATTTCTTTAAATTCAACTTCTAAAATTTGTATTTTTCCTCCAGTTCCCTCCCCTCCCCTCCCCTCATACCAAACAACCCCTTAAAAGTTTAGAGGCTAGGCGATGGAAGACAAACTGGGCGTGAGTGAAATTGTGCTCAACATAACTGTTAAATCCTTAATAATGTTCAAGGAGGTTTTTAAGGGTTTGTTGTGTGATTCGAGGTTCATAGCTGCGTATTGTGATTATCATAGTTTAAAAAATCCTATGCTGATTGTCCAGAGTTTGGATTAGTAATTATCGCGGTTTCATACGCAGGAAACGAATATGAGACATCCGGTTAAGCTAGTACAACTCCAAACTAGTTGAGCTAAGCGCTTGGTAGTAACTCAAATCTGTTTCTCTTAGACAAAGATGAAAAAGTTCAGCTACTCAACCTCCCTTGAGTGATAGATGCTATGGATGCTCAGATTGTTGGAACATCCAACGGCTTGGTGTGCGTTTAGGTTGCATTCTGCTATGTAATCTAGTCACTGGGCAAAGTCAGACGAATCCTTGAAAGCTCAAATGCTCAACTTCCTCACAAGTGCCCACCTTACTATCTTCTGGGATTTATCTACGATCCTAGCTCAGATGATTACGAATTGTTTAGGATTTACTACGATGTTGAAGGCGATGGTGGAGTGCGTGTTGAGAGGTATCAGAGCCAAGTTCGATTTGTTTGAGAGTTTAATATGTGAGCTAATGCACTGCAGCACGAGAGAGATTCTTTCTGGGCGCTATGCAGGAAAGTTTTGATTTCTTTAATTTTGATGGTTTGATTTGTTGGAAGCTCAATGTGCAGAGTTCAATTGGTTCTATTTGATTTTGATGGTTTGATGATTTAAGAGCTCAATTGTGAGCTAGTATACTGAGATTATAGTTTGATGATTTGAGAGAGCTCAATTTGTTTAATTTGAGAGCTCATTTGCAGAGCTCAATTTGTGAGCTAGTATATTAAAGCATTATAATCTTTTGGGCGTCTTCGAGTACACAAGAAGGGCCTCTGATACTCAAAGACTCAAAAGGAGTTCAAACCCCAATATTGGAATTATGTGAGAGATATCGTGTTAGTGACATCATCTCAGAGTTCTTGTACATGATGTACGTGATATCGGCTGAGCCAGGTCGTGGTAACATTAAAGACTCAACTGAAGAACTAGACAAAAGCAAAGAGGTAAGGTCAATGATGATGGTTCCGTAAATTAAGCAAAACTCAAAGAAAAAGAGGAAACAAGATGAAAAAGTGAAACCTGGCTCTGATACCTGGATATAGAGAAAACAACAAACTCAAAATTCTATTATTGATCATTCTAATTGATCATTGATAAGGAAAATACATGAGTCTTTATATAGGAAAACTTAGAATCTAATTTAAATCTAAATCTTATTAAAGCTAAATCAAAATAATTAAGATAAAATATAATATCAAAAACTAAATAATAAATCAAATAAAATACTAATTAATTTAAAATATCTAAAATATCTTTAAAGCATATCAATCAACAGGTAACATGCGAAGCATATGAATCGGCCCTTTCTTTTAGGGTGTGTTTGGTTCAACTGAAGTTAGATTATGTGAAGTTTATTAAAGTTAGGTTAGGGGATGTTATAAATTTGTTTGGTTCAGGAAGAGAGAAGGTTAGGTTTTGTTTCTTGTTTGGTTCAAGATAGTAGATTAGGAGAGTTAATTTTAATTGGACAAGTATGCCCTTATATATTTATTTACATTTTTTAATATCTATTGATTGTATATGTAATTTTATTAACTCTGAAGTTACCAAATAAGTGCAAAAGTCACATTGCTCCAGCAAGGCTAGATAACAACCGTCCAAGTCACGACATCAGAAGTCTAAGTTGAAATATGGAGAGACATATATCACCTCCCACTCGAGAAGGACATCCAGGTCACAACTTGAGAATTGTCATGTCGCAACCTGGAGAGATAGAGAGCACATCCACGTCGCGATATGAGAATCAAAAGAGGAGGACATGAATTTTAGCCGGAGGGCATCCATGGAATAACAAACAATTGACATTGGTACTTTAGTCAAAATAAAATAAAAGTTCTCTCCCCTCATAAAACCTTCAATTTTAAAAGTTGACTACCTAAATTATGTTTCTACTAAAAGACAAAATATTTTTACCTCACTTAACCTCCCCTACTTCCAACTAAATAAAATTTATTAACCTTTAAACTTTACCTCACATAACCTACCTTAAACAAACCAACAATCACAAGCTTAGACGACGACAACTTCATGGCCATAAGAAGACCTATGTTCTGGTTGGCGCTGAACACAGGTGACGACCGAGATTATCCCCACTTCATTATTGCTTTTGATCCACTCACAAATAAGCTGAGCGCAATTACTTTGCCGCCGTAGTTTCCCGAGGAAGAGTCCATGGCTCTTACGCAACTCGGAGAAACGATGGCAATGCTATATCATATTAAACATCCGGATGGCTCGGGCAGTCGGGTAAGGATTGATGAATACCTCGGTATGGGCGTTTGGACAGCACGAAGATGGGTAACGCTCTTAAACGTGGAACGTCCGGTTGGTATGTGGGATGGGGACATTCACTTGGCGTTCAACAATGAAAGTTGGCGAGCCACAGACAGGGCCATTAGGGCGCAGGAATGCATGCGGTTAAGAAGTAGAGCGAGAGCCGTTCTTCCCCAATCAGCTGGTGACAACTGTATGTTTGAATGTTGGGCTTACTCTGAGAGCCTGGTTGCCCTTGATGAGGGCGAAAGCGGGGATATGATGAACGACGATGAAGAAAATGTTGCTGCTCTCAGTGACTCAATGTAGAAGTTGAATATAAGAGGCCACTTTTGACTAAGTGGGTAATTCCTTTCAGTTTCTTAGGTTGTTCATATCGATGATTAGGAATATCAGGATACTTCCATCTATCTGTCTTGAAAACGAAAAATAAGGAATACTAGGTTTGGTTCTTGAGCGAGGAATTGATAGCTGTTCATATTTGTCAATCCAAAAAGTGAATGAAATGATGAAATGAAGATTTTGTTTGTCTCTTGCTGCTGCCAATTTGCGTTTCTGGCCTATTTATTCATGCACCGTTAATTAAGAGCACGGAAATTAGAGTTGATTTTGTTCAATCAACCTATACAAAAGAGACAGATAACTGTCTTTGATTTGATTTTTAAAATAAATTTTTAACTTGACTCGAAAATCTAAGATTCTATTTTGAAACCTGTCCAATGCATTTTGAAGGGTGGGCAACTTCTAATTTCTTTTGTTAAGAGAGCCAATGATTTAGTGGGAAACAAGATATACGAAATTGTTGCCTGTTGAATAGTCATTGGAATTTACTTGGCAAACTTATCACCTCTCTCTGTTAAGTTCTGGAATTTGTACAGCTTGCTGTGCGGGATGCTTGCAAATATGGGGAGTGTCAAGGTAAGATCTTCTATATTATTATATTGAGCTGACTTAGTATTTCTATAAATATTTTATTTTTCTTTGCTCCTTTCATCCCCTCTTCAAAAGTCTCTTACAGGAATTTTAGCAAGCATGCAGAAAAATGATCTGTTTTTTCAGAAGAGTCATCCGTACACAATCACACAATGACATCTGCTCGCTAGTTGTAAGGGTATTCTATATGTCTAATTATTCTGAGTTTGATGGACGTCGGGTGTGTTTATTATTCCTATAATTATTTATTTAAACAAAAGTATATAAAATGAAAAACAATGTTTATGAGGTGACATTTTGTCGATTAAAACTCTAGTTCTCTTGGCCATTGGCTCCTGACCTTATATTCAGCGAACCAATGGCTAGTTCTGATCTCTTTACCTTGATTGTGTGAAGATTGATGCATTTGGCGGTTTGGGTTGTGCTGTTATATTCTTTGTTCTTTCGCAACCTAGAGTTGATGTAATAACCCTTGACCATAAACATAATTTCCACCATTCGTGCTGTGTCTATGCTTCTGGAATGATAACTCTGTTCTGGAGTACATAGAATTTTCTATAATTATATCTAGAATATGTTAATGGTAGGACAGTACAACAAATCAATTAAGTTAAAAAAGAGGTTGGAGACAGGACAATATTAAAACTGGTTTACAAACGGCAGGCTTCACAGAAATTTAGAATTCCAGTAACTTCACATTGTATTTGAAAACTCTGAAGAATGTTGTGATATCTGTCTTTAGTTTAATTTGCTGCGCAGGATGCTAAATGTTGTTTACTTTTTAATAATCAGTTTGAACTTTTTGTACGGTAATGGGTTTGTAGATGCAGTACAAGCAGTGAAGACAACCAAGGCCGGGGTGAAGTTAAATACCCAATCAAGGTTGGTAATATTATATAATGGACTTGATAATATTATCCTGAGAATTTCTTTTCCCTGACAAAAGATGTCAAATTTGGTAATATGCTATTTGTTCATCAATTGTAGGCATGAGCATTATTTAAATGGTAATATATAGTTCAATCTTGCTTAAATTCTGAATTCCTGATCTTAGCCCCACATTCCCCCATCACTTCCTTGTTCCTAAAACGACTTAAGGATATAGTCCTTAAAGAATTTAAACTCTAGGGATGCTAAACTTGTAAGAAATGTTTTTAAGAATGGAGTATCTCGCTACGACTTTGGGATCTCGGGAGCAGTTGGCTATTGCTGAGTTTTCTGAATCTTTGTTAATCATTCCCATGGTTGGCACAAGCTAAGATGATAAAGCCCACTCTTGGGAGTTAGTCTAGAATTTTTTTTGGACAAGTTCACCAAATTTCACTCTTCATCATTAGTCCTATGGTTTAATTTCAGAAATTTTTTTCCCCGCGATTCTTTAATGCTACATATATATTTAGTTATATTTTCTTGTCACCTACCATTTTAGTAACTCTAAAGGTACATTTGTGATGCAGGCCCTTGCTGTGAATGCTGCCAAGGATGCCATTTAGTTTGTTGCAAAACTACAATACAGCACAGACTAAAGCGGATAAGAAACATTTATCCAGGTATTTGACAAGGGTATGGGAAGCTTAGTTTGTCTAAATAGATGTGCCATTGTGATCAATATTTTCTTTCAGTGCATTTGAGGTTTGAATTTAGATTTATACAGTTGCTATTTTCAATGAGTATTTGATAGTAAAGGATGATTGAAGAAGAGGCTAGGAAGTGGAGTGATTCTTAAAATGGTGTGTCGGTGACTGAGCTACCCTTCTACTTGACATTCATCTTGCTATGTTAATAAATTAATGGCAAGCCACGTGCAAGGGCATGCGTTTTTCATATATATATATATATATATACATATATATATATAGGGTTAAGGTGCTTAAATAGCCTTCAACATTTCCTAAAAGTGTAAAAATCACCTTCAACAATTTTTTGTATTAAAAGTAATCTTCAACTTTTGAAAAGGGAGCACGTCGTTAGTTGACCGTTAACTTTCGTTGTTATAACATTTTAGGGTGTAAAAATAGTCATTAACTTATACCAAAAGTGTAAAAAGTAACCATAATTTTCTTCACAAAGGGGAAATTTTTTTGCAAAGTTACAGGTCAAAATGCGGACAATCCTAAGAGCTCCAAAAATTCTCATAAAATCTTAAAAAATAGTAGAGGGTGTCTAGAACAGTTTGACTCGATTAGAATGATATTTTGAGGTTCAAAGAATATGTTATGAATTTTTGAATATTTTTATAATTTTTTGCCGGACCGGGTTTAGATAGATGTTGTTCAACTGTCAAGTCTAGGTAGTCCGATGGGCACATCTAAAGGAAAATGCTGCCTAACTGCTCTAGGCCTTGGCAGTGGGAATGGGCCAGCAGCAGAGGCATGTGCTCGATGGGCTGCTGTACAAGGTGGAAGATCGCAAATACATATGGTAGGATTAGGATAATCCATGTCACCCCTAGTTATCTCATAATTAAAATCCTCTTGGACTTCAACTTAAATAAGCAACATAAAAACTCTGAATTAATGTTCAAATAGTCGAGTTTCAATTATTTGTACATGAAAAAAATTATAATTACTTTTTGCACTTTTGATATAAGTTAATGGCTATTTTTGCACATTAAAATGTTAGAATTACGATCAACTATCGGCTCCTTAACGGTCAACTAACGGCGTGCACTCTTTTTAAAAGTTGAAGATTACTTTTGAAACAAAAGATTGTTAAAGGTTATTTTTCCACTTTTAGAAAATGTTAAATGCTATTTAAACATCTTAACCCTGTGTGTGTGTCCAATCCAACCTTTCAAACCAGATCCCTCTTTATCTTAAACCATTTCGTTTCTGAATGAGACCATTCTCATGAAGATCATCAGGGTCAGAGTTGTGAGTGACTGAGTGCTGTCCTGACCTTGGTTCTGGTTCACTTTCTTCTGTTCTCTGTTTTGTTCTCACCATGAACACTGCTTCACAAGAGAACGGGTGTTGCCATCCTCATCCAGATCTTCCGTTTCGACGAGTGTTGGGAAATTCAGTGGAAGCAATAAACAGAGCAATATAGCTTCGGAGCAGAGTTTAAGGAAAGCACTGGCAGGCGTCCCAAATCCTAGTTAGAACAAGTACAAAAACCGGACAATTATTCTTTTTTTTTATTTTATACAAATCGGACAATTATTCTTAAGATAACACTCAGCACCTAGTTAGAACAAGTACAACAACCAGACGACTATTTATTCATCCAAAAATGAATTAAAATAGCCCAATATGGAAAGCCCAAATCTAAAAGTTAAAATAATTGTGTAGGCCCGAGTTTGTAGGGTCCAAAACCCAGTAAAAACAGAAAAACGTAAGATTTTGGTTTGGCCCAGCTGACGAGATAAAAAATTGCTAACAAAACAGTGCCAGACAGAATGGCCCCGTCTGTAAAACTTTAAAATCACTTTTGGAGAAACTCGCTTCTGACCAAACGTGAATGGTTAACGCATTTCTCTCTAAATGCGCCCTTGGTCTTCTTCTTTGCTCGCTTGCCCGACCTGACAGGTCTGACACGACCAGCTATTCCAAAAGGTGTTATCCGGCAATCCCAATGCTGGAATGTGGCATTTCCAAATGTGAAAGTTATAGGAAAACAATTCAAAACACAATATGGCTTAAATCGGAATTCCATGAACAAATAAAAAACAAACCCAAGATCAAAACCAAAATTCCATTAGGCAACAAACTCTTTTAGTCATTTTCTTTTATTTGGCTTCTCTCTCGTCAGTTTAGTCGGTGCAAAACAAAGAAAATCACAAGATATAGTTACAATATACATCCAAATTTAGAGAGAGGGGGGAGGGGGTACGCAAAAATTTTAAAATAGATTCCAAAATATCATGTTCCTCGTGTCATTATAGGAAACTTGGGGCAATATATTACGTTAAAAAAAAAAACTGCTTTCAGTAATAACACTCATATTTGAAATGATATCTTCCAGTAATGCACATGTATACATAAAAAGATATCCCTCAAATCATAGGAAACAGATTCCCCAACAAAATCACTTATTATTATAAAATATTCTCTCGCAGATTTTAATTGATTCAAAAAAATTATAAGACCAATATATACTTAAATTCCCAAAACTTTAAACCAACATAAATAAATCCAGAATTAAACCACAAATTTCTAAAGCCTCAGTTTTTCCTAAATAATCATGACCATGATCTCTCTCTCATAGTCAAAAAAATCAGAAAGCATGAGGAAATAATCTGCTCTAATGCCAAATGTGGGATTTTATCACATAATAAATCATTAAAATACATAACAATAAATAGCGGAAGATTTGTATACCTCTTACCATAGTGATTCTGATTTGATAGCATATAATCTCTAATAAAACAAAAATAATTTGAACATATGTATCGGGACAAAAAATAATTTGAACATATTTGT
>JBAGKO010025017.1:0-10914 GCA_037177275.1 Acacia concinna | reverse complement strand
TTTCCTACGGAATTTCAACAAAATTTGCGACGGAAAAATTGTCCGTGGCAAATTCCGTGGGAAAATTACTGTTTTTTTGTAGTGTGTTTACGAAGAGTTTTTCACTTATTTATAAAAGGATATCATTTGTTCATAAGATAAAAGGCATTAATGTCTTTATACCTGAAAAATTTATTTTTATGTTAGTCATTAGACTTTGACTGAAATTTCATAATGTTTTGAACATTGACTGAAGTTAATTTATTTCCTTAAAATTCTCCCTAAATAATAAAAACTTGATAGAGACATACCAGTAAAGTGATAAGGATTGAATGAAGAGCACTTTTATGAAATTTTCTTGGAAGACTAAACAATCCATGTTCAACAAAGGTAAGGGGTTTCAAAATATGAAGATAGACATATCTATTGTATTCAAAAGAAAAATTAACTACAACAGTTTCCATTTACATGTTAGAAGTGTCATGACAAATTTCAAACGTTGAAAACAATTCATAGAATTATGAATTGGAAATATAGCAGAATATGGAGCAGAGAAAGGCTACACGTGCCTATACTTATGCTGATAAAAAACAATTCTAATTTGACATGTACAATTTGGCACAACTTCCCCATGTTCACTATAGAAAAGCGAGTTACCATGCAATTAATTCAATAGGAATTATTAAAGAAAACCATGTCATAATTTTTCAATTATGTATTTAGAAAAAATTTAAGATGAACAGTTGCATGTTGACCAGAATGAACGCTATTGTAGCAGCTATAGGTAATCTAATATGTTGCAGTTGTAACTATTATGGTCAATTTTAAGGTGAACAAATAATTTAGCTAAGCTTAATTAAGAGTTTCAATTTGTACATTGTTGCATAATTGAGTCTTGAGGTAAACAATAACTATTAATTAGATTGGTTTGCATAATGTCGTATAAGCAAAAGCGTAATGACATATTGAAAAAATCTGTATAAACATAAATGATGATATTTACCCACGTATGTTGTAAGTGTTAGATATTTTAATATATATATATATATATATATTATCACATTTATTAGTTATTATTTTAGAAAATAATTAAAATATAATTTAGTGTGGCCCATAAGTCAGATTTAGGCCCAATCAAGATTAGGGTTTTATTTTAGTTATTTAAGTTATTTCTGATAGTGAAAAACACACATGAAAAAGTTCACAGCTAAAATACAGAGCGTTAGAGAGTGAAGTCCTAACCATCTCTTGAAGTTCCCTGACTGACAGGACTATCACACAGTCTCTATCGATGTGCCTTACAATCAGTCAGAAGAGTCATGTCACCCAATTCTTCTAGCAATGTTTGTTTTGCAATGCTCATATGTACGATATTCTGATTTCCTGATCAACAATTAACAATGGCTAGAGGTATTTAGTCTTCTGCTATTTCTTATTAGATGAATTATACAATATCTAAATTATGTATGATTTAATTTCCAACATATGGCATTAGAGCCAGGTTCTTTGATTTTCTACCTTCTAGTTTTTTATTGGGGATGATCTTCTGGATCAGAGATCATTTGATTTAATCTTTTAAAATTGCAACTTATTTTTAATAATTAATTTTATGGTTATTTTAAATTGCTTGTAATTTTGGATCATTGAGATAACGAATCTAAAATCATTATTTGTAAAAAAAATTGATGGGATCTTCAAATCTGGGTTTTCGGTTTGAATTTAGAATTATTTCTTAAAATCATCATCGAAGGGATTGACAGTGTGGCACAAATTTTGATTCATGGTTTTGATCTCCTTTTTGGCTTATGTTAAAATTTCCCTTTGGATCTGAAATTTTTTCTCATGGGTTTAATCAATGATGAGAAGGTCATTATAAGTGTATGGATGATCCTCGCTTTTCCATTTGATCTGAGATGCTTCGAATCTGAAAATTTTTCTTCCAGTTGGTTAAATTTTATGATATATCAATGTTCAGATTGTGATTTGCTAGTGTCTTGTGCGCTGTCCATGTTCATTGTGCCATCGGAGACCGAAATGAATTTTGTGGTTGTTTGTTTCAATGTTGTTGCATTTTCTTTCGGTTAGTTAAATTGCATGTGAGATTTGAGTTTCAGATCTTGTTTAGTAATGTTCTCCGAGTTCACTGCCCACAATAACGCCTGAAAAGAGCTCTCCAATCACTTGGAAGGAACATCTGAGATCGCAGGCTGAGGCAACCCATTTCAAGTTGTGTTCGGTCATTGGGTTGGGTAGGGTTTCTTGGCCTGAGGAAGAAGACGATTGGAACGGCGTCGTTTTGACTAAGTCAAAATGTTGTTGTTTTAACGCATGGAGAATGCCTTCTATGAGGGCGTAAACGACATCATTCCTTAACCTAGTGAAACGCATTGGTTTTCTCCTGGCTGGCCTATGACGATATATAATCCCAAGGAAAGTTTCCTACTTTCAGGTTGGTTTCTTAAAGACTAGCTTTTAATGTGTTATTCAGTTCTGGGCCAGGTGAGTGTTTTGGGCCGACAATTCTTTCAACAGCAAATAAAAAAATTGCTGCTATGCGTTTTGGGCTAGATTTCTAAGCTAAAAAATTTTCAAGTTATTTATGTACAGTGACATTTTGGATAAGAAATTTGGGCCTATTGCTATAGTCTTTTCTGGAAAATATTTGCATTGGCTACTTTCGTTTTTAATTACATGGGCCATGGTTATTTCATTTCCAAAAAAAAAACATTTTGGGATAAATAAGCAATTCTTCTTACCATTTGTTTAGTGATATGTTTTATGTGATATATATTTTCTCTAGAGATATTAAATTTTTTAAATTAAGCAGGTAGGTTAATTTTGGCATTTTTCATATCTTAGAAAATTTGGGAAAATTTTTTTTCATGAGTTATTTATTGTCTAAATATATAGAGAATTAATTTTAGGCAATTATCTAACTAGTCAAATTTTGTAGAAATTGTTTTAAATTGAAATATGCCATAGTTAATTCTTTAAACAATTTTTTGGATACATAGAATAGTGGGAGGGTTTTTAATATAATTATTGAGTTACATTTGTTGACTAAATGAATTGATTAATCCCTCCATTAAGATGTGCATATATTGGGTTTATTTAAATGCACAAAATATTGAGAGAATTTAATTTTATATTATTTATTCACATTTATGTTGATTAAGTTAATCAATTAAATTCTCATGAAGGATTTGTGCATATTTGAAATATAAATGCACATAATTAATATTTATGATTAGCATGCATTTTGAGGAATAGCCACAACATCCTCTTGTGTATGTGTATAATAATCATTTGTTTTAAAATATAAATGAAAATTAATGGATAATATTAATTTAATCAAAGTGGGAGGATTGGATTTAGTCATTTATGTTGATTAAATTAATTAGGTCTTCCATTAAGCTGTGCATATACAGAATCTAAGTGCATTTGATTGATATTTATGATTGATTTGTTTGTTAGATTGGTAGCTACATTGCTCTCTTACAACATGCATAAATAATCACATATGAATATTATATTATCAATCTAATGAATATGAGTGGGTATTATCTTATTCCCATAAATGATTTACTTGATTAAATTAATTAATTAATTAATTAATTAGAAAACCCCATTGATGTGGTGCATATATATGGAATCTCAATTGTATATATTTGATATTAGTTATTAGCATATATATTTTGTTAAAGAAATATCTACAGCATCATTATACATTTAATGTATGCATAGGTAATCACATAAAGTTTTTTATATCAATTATAGTTAAATATACAATTATTATACACAATAATATGATGTCATTGTGATGAGTATGTAGAATAAAGGAATAGCCATAGCATCCTTACAGGTACATGCATTTTATCCTGTTCAAATAAACAAAATACATCACATAAAAGATTTAAGGCATCAATTGTAATTAAATATATGTTATAATTAATATGTGTCCACATGTAGATAATTATAATTGCATATTTAATTAAGGTGAAATAGAATAATTTTATATTTTCTAAGTATCCCACAGGTAGTAGGAGATATAGCTGCATTCTAGTTTCATCAATTTGAGATAAATTCATGTTATGCTAGAGTCTTTACCCACAGGTAAATTTTAATGTATGAATTTATAATGTATGATTTACATTGGTAAACATACGCCTATATATGATAGTTGCTTCCTCTTAAAGTAATTTTGTAAATGTGATTAAGATTTTTACTTTATTTTGACCTTGTAGCATGATTGTAATATATTCAGTTGTTTGTTTGTTTTTTCGATACATGATGAAAGCTAAGAAACAAATAGAAACAAAATTGCTATAGCTAACCAGGTTCCACGTAAACCAAGTCAGTGTCAAGCCTATATACTAAGTAGAATCCAAACTCCATATATTTAGTTGTTTGTTTTGATATAATTTTTAGTGATAATTGTTGAGTCTATAAAGAAATAAACGTTACTCTTTCCATTATGGTAAAAATTGACATTGTGAAAGTTATAATATTTATGATTCCAATATGAGAAATGAGATAACATCGCTATCTCAATAAAGTAATCTCAATTAAAAGTTTATTACCATAAATACACAAAGAATAGAACAAAGTAAATGGTTGTTTTTAGGCTGTAAGACAAATTTAGAAATTCTAATAAAAATGCTATGTCTCCATTAATTTTGGTAGAAAGATTCTTAATTTATTATCTCATAGGCTATTATTCCTTTTCATGAATACATACATAGATGTTAAGTATTCATTGAAAAGATGAATATGTACAAGTTTTAGCCATATTTAGAAAAGATGAGATTTTAAATGAGAACTATCAAGTTACCAACTCTTGAGTCATAAAGTATATAATTAAAAGGCTTAATTAATGGATGCACTATTAATTGTGTTCTAATAGATGAAATTGTTTATTCCTTTACAGTTGACTTTTCACAATACCTAGACACCTTTTGCTTTATAATTAAATAGTGTCATTAGACACTTTAAGGGTATATAAAGCAAAAGTGGGTTATTTGATTTGGTAAATAGATTAACATAGTGAAGTCAATTGTAAGAGATGAATTACATGATAAGTACCAACCTGAGTAGTGTTTCAGATGCCAAATTATTAAGGAAAGTCATGATTAGTGGGAGTGATCAAACTCATTAATTATGATTATATATGATAGACTATAACCTCTAATCAATAATAAAACATGAGATTTACATGACACTCTTCTTGTTGGGGTAAGTATAAAACATAAAGATGATTTAAAATTCTTAATTGGTCATACTTGAAATAAGAAGTATCAATATTAAAGATCCTATCAATTATTAGAATGAGAATCTTGAACAAATATGAGATCTTTCAAATTGGTAGATGATGCTCTTATTATGTAACTTGAATCTATCAATAGATTAAGTTAAAACCAATGATATTTCAACTTTATTTTGGCAATTACTATCAATTTCATTACGTTTTTCAAAAAAATCTGTCTAGAATATAAACAATAATGGTGATCCTAAATTCCAAATGAATGCATCAATTCATGATAGATATGTGAGATCTTGAGACAAACAACCTATGGATATTTGTAAGGTTGTTAGTATACAACATTGAGTAATACAAAAGAAGTTGTTTGTTGAAAGTTTTCTGTCAAGAAGGAATTAATAAAGTGAGGTAAGTCCTCCTATGTTAATATGTAGTGCCTTACATATCTCCATGATTGTTAATGTCCATTTTGAGTTGGAATATTAATGACATCTTTCTATTATAGACACAATGAGAGGTAATATCAATTAAAAGAGAGGATCAAATAAGTTGTTTGTAGAATTTAGTTAACAAAACTGCGAAGTGCCTTCATAAGCATATTCCACAATGGTGATGAATAAGATGTTATTATCCAATCACATATAAGATAATGTAGAGGGCATCATAACCTTATTTATATGGCTGGATTAGTGGGAGTTGAGTCATCCATATTGTGCAAAATGATGACACGCATTCATTACTTGTGAATTTTTTACTTTACTTGTTACACATACTTAAATTGTTATTATTAGCAATTGTAATATGACTAGGTTAAGTTTAGTATTATTTTAGAATACATAAAGAGATTATTTTCAAAATACTTGGGAATGAAATAAATAACCTATGATTAGAAGGACTTGAAGATTCAAGGATCAACAGTAGTTGTTATGAGTAACTTCTATTATGAGAATATAATCAAATTGTCCATATATCTCTAATGAAATTATTTTTCTTCTAATTTATTTTCCATAGTGTATGCTTGCTCAAATGTGCGCACATTAAGCAATGCCATTGAAAAGAACTTTAGGAGGGTTGTCAAGCATGTTTATGCTTAAATAATAACTGAAAAGCTGTAAGTCATGGAGTACATTACAAAATGTACATCAAGTTTCATGTTTTTACATATAAGAGAATGATTACTTTTGTTTGGTTGTCTAAGATGTGTTAACTGTAAAATAGTAAACATTGGAACACATCTTTCTGCTCACTAAGAAAGTTGCATTATGGAGGACTATAAGACTAATAAATAGTCACTGATTGCTTAACTCCACCATGAATTGCTTAATCTAATCATTATTGGAGGCAAGTTACAAGATTGTTAGTCACTGATTGCTTAACTCCACCATGAATTGCTTAATCTAATCAAATACCTTATTTATGAAATAGATTACATTAAGCAGTCTATGTAAAGTATTGTCTAATGATGAAATTCAAGTTAGAGTTGTTGTCTCAAGTTGGTACCAAATCATATGAGACTAACAAATATTCAAGAAGGAACCAAATAAACATTTGAGGTTCATTCATAAAGATTATATCCATTAAGTAAGAGTGTTGCATGTAATACATGGAAGGTAATACTCGACTAAAGATGGCTTATCGCTATGATTCTTGCAGCATAACCTTAATTAATTTGGAGGGCAACTGACATATGGTTATGGGTCAAGTAGGAGAATGTTAGATATTTTAAAATATATATTATCACATTTATTAGTTATTATTTAAGGAAATAATTAAAATATTATTTATTGTGACCCATAAGTTAGATGTAGGCCCAATCAAGATTAGGGTTTTATTTTAGCAATTTAAGTGATTTTCCAGATGGTGAAAAATACAAACGAAAGGGTTAATAGCCAAAATATAGAGCGCTAGAGAGTGAAGTCCTAACCGTCTCTTGACGTTCCCTGACTGGCCATGGCTGTCACACAGTCTTCATCACTGTACCTTATAGTCAGTTAGAAAAGTCCTATCACCCAATTCTTTTGACAGTGTTTGTTTTGCAATGCTCATTCGTACGATATTCTAATTTCCTGATCAACAATTAGCAATGGTTAGAGGTATTTAGTCTTCCGTTGTTTCTTATTGGATGAATTATACAATATTTGAATTATGTATGATTTAATTTTCAACATATTTTACAACATACATACTTTCTTCAACGAGTGACTCGTTGAAGCTAGGTCCTATCTTATAAACAAAATTGACTCAAGCTCTCTCTCACTTATATTTTTCTTTCTCCCTTTTCCTCTTTTCGTAATGGCTCAAGATGTAAGCCCGGGCTCCTTGTCAAAATTTTGTTGTTCTTTTCTTTCTTTTCCTTTAAATTCTTCTTCATGTCAAAATTATTCCTTTAAACATTCAAAGATTAAATCTTATATTCAATAAGAAATCTTTGCATCTAAAAATTTTCATTTTTCAAATTTATTTCAAAAAGCTCAAGTTATAAGCTCAAGCTATCTAGTTAAAACCAAATTTCTTTTAATCTCTTAGCTTCAACAGCTCAAGCCATTTAATGGACTCAATATTTTTACATATTTTGTTTTTTAACTCAGTCCAATTCTTTTCAAAATGCTTAGTTAGCTCAAGGTGATTTGAAATAACGAACCCAAGCTAATTACAATCTTCAACTATATTATCTTCATCAATCTCTTAGGCTCAAGTTGATTGGAAATTATGAACTCAAGCCTTCGTAATCATCTTCAAGTTATTTTCTTCATTTTTTTTCCTAAAAAGCTTGGATAGCTCAAGCCTCTAACTCGAGTTTTGTTCTATCAAAATATTTTCAAGAACAAAGTATCTTAGCGTAATTCTGGAACCATTTATATGTTCTTTATTTTGATATATATTGATTTCTAATACTTTTACAAGTTCTTATACATGATAAAGATCGGATTTCAATTGGCCAAATAGAGATCAAAGTGCAAATTTACAAAAAGCAATTTTTGTGTCAGAACATTAAATGCTATTAACTACCTGCAAAATTTGAAGAACATTATCTCATATCCTCAATGGCTAGTTTTTACTCAGAGAAATTCTTCTTGTCTTACAACGGGCATTCCTAAGGTGACTTCAACAGATTTCTGAAATGGATTTGTAACAGACACTTCAACGGTCATCAATCTCAGACAAGCTATAAAAGGCAATGTCATTTATGAGAATGAACTAACAAAACCAATTGCATTGATTATTTCATCTGTTTCATTAAGTGTCTTAGCTTGAAAATTTATTGAGCGTCAGTGATTATTCATCTACTCTAAGAGAGAGTTCAAGTATAAATTCTTTAAAGTCTATAATGAGGTACTCAAGGTAGTAAGACCTTAAGCGGGGACTTAGATTACACATTGTAAGGGGGATAGTCTGTTAAGTTTTGGATCGAGTTTGTACTAAAGCACCAAGAGCCCATTAAAATCTTGGGGATTAGTGGAATCTCAGTAGTGTACTAAGAAACTGGATGTAGGTTAAGAGTTAAGACCGAACCAGTATAAATCCTCTGATTATTTGTGATTAAAGACAGAAGGAAAAAAATTCTCACCCAATTCACCCCTCTTGGATAAAAGTTTGCCTCAACAGAACCTTCTTGATGTGGTTCCTTCCAATCTCATGAGTCAAGTTCCATTAGAGCTAATAAACACCTTGTGAGGAGAGAAACATATCCCATTTACCTTGTTTAACTACAAATTTCTACCAATCCACGATGATTAAACAGGCTTTAGCATGTGCATGACATCTTCATCTATTTTATAGCCAAAGGGGCAAGTAGCATACGCTTCCAATCATCTTTGCATTCTTAGCTTGGCTATATGGGATCTTCCATGAACAACAAACAACATTAAGGTTTTGATCTTCTCTAGGTCATTCCATCTCCATAGGATCTTCCATATGTTATCCTCTTCCAACCTAGTACCTGCCTGAAGAGAACGATATACAGATTTAATAGAAAAGCAACATCAATAAATGACTTTTACTATATTTTATCCTCTCCTTACAAGATGTGTGCACACTAATAATCCAATCAATGACTTGCAGAGGAAACCAATACTCCACCTTCCTTCTATTATACTCTATCATTAATAAGGCATAGTTAGCTACACACTCAGAATGATTAATGAGATCCCAACACCTTGGAACCATATCAATAAGGGGTATGTTCATTTGAACTTCCTACAAATAGAATTGATGCTTGGTCAAGTGATGCAATCCTCTATTTACTTCTAGCACCTCATTTTGACCACATCTGTACTTTACTCATAATACTTTTACCCACAGAGCCTCTCAATTGGTTATGAGACCCTAACACAATTTCATGAGAAATGCTTTATTCCCCTTCCTCAAATTTTTAATCCCAAGCCCCCTGCTTAATACTAGTACCTTGAACAATGATATATATTATGGCAAAAAAAAGAATATATTAAAAAAATCCATATAATCATGCAAGTTTATAAAATGGAAAATATCATATAAAGACCCATCAAAATATTAGAGAGTTGTTTCCAATATTCACAATACCTTGAAAATTTTAGGGTTTGATTTGTCTTTTATCAATTCAAAATAAAATTACACTGATGCCCTTGATGTCACACCTCACTTTTCCTCCTTTACCTTTTCATACAGTGGCATTTGGAACCACTAACGTGTCCGTACTTCAAAACAAAGAAACTTAAAATTTTGATACAGACATAATAGATAAACAACTTTTATATATTAACAGAGGCACAAAACTAGATACCATAGGATATATTGATCATACTATATATGAATACATGCCAAGAAACATGAAATATAAATATCTATCTCTAAGCATGTTCCTTTGTCTTGCCTCTTTCCGAACTTTCACCTGCATTGTAGAGAAGGTAAAGTTTCTTGGGAAACATTGATAGCAGAATCATAACCAATAACAATATAATGTAATGCATGTCATGCTATATGCAATGCTCATACTACTCCTCTAGTGTCTTCTCTCTTAGCACTTACCGTGTATAAGGTGCATGCACATGACTCTACCTCTATTACACAACCAAGGCATATAAATATAGAGTCTTACATATTATGCTCGCTCAACCAAAACACAGTAAACAAGAAGTCAACAAATAGCAAAAAAGCAAAGCAATACGAATTAAGGTTAGAGATTTTAACTAACGTATACTCCTTGCACGATGTACGGGCTTTATTTCACTGTTTTTGGTGCCGTAGGATTTCTGGTACGCCTTGCTACGATGCCTAGACAGACTACAATACAGGGCATTATTGTCTACCTTTAATAGTATATTACAACCTTTCCCCTCTTATACCCATTAGGGTTCAGTTTTCTACTATCCGGACCGTATCCTCCCTTACCAGTACCATCAATAGATCACCCTATACACCCCATCGAGCCTGGGTCCCACTTGCCCAGACCAAAAATGATTGGGCAACATCTCTCTTTAGATGTGCCCAATAAACCAAATCCGTCAGTTGGGCAGCATCTCCCCTTTAGTATCCTTATCATAGTCAGGGATAGTCATACATCACTTCCTCATAGGAAATACCACTTTGGTCTGGGACAATTGGACAACACTTTCCCCTAGAAAATTCCATTTTGGTCAGGGACAATCGGACAACACCTCCCCTTAGGAAATGGTATCTTGGTTCTGAAAAATTTGACA
>JBAGKO010024996.1:0-10914 GCA_037177275.1 Acacia concinna | reverse complement strand
ACTAATATTGTAATTTTAATTTTATTATCCAATTTATTTAAATTACATGTAAGGGTTGTGATGTGATATAAATTATTGTTATATTAGTCCATATTATAAGATGATAAAATGAAAAGAGGAAGAAGAAAAGTGAAAAAAATGAAAAAAGTTGGTTTGTAAAAATTATAAAAAGTAACTTTTAAAAAAAGTTAGTTTTGGAGGAAAAAAAGTTGGTTTGGGATTAAAATGATTTTTGCAATAAATGGGTATATTTGGGTGTTTTTTCTTCAAAAGTTGGTTTGGGGTTAAAATGGCTTTTAGAAAAAATATGTGTGTTTGGATGTTTTTTCTTTAAAATGGCTTTTATATTTTTCTTCACATAATATATTACACTACAATTTTTTTAATAAATATATATTGGCCTAATTTTTATCATATTCTAATATGGACTAATGTTGTAATTTTAATTTTTTTTTAATCTAATTTGTACACATTTTGGTATTTATTATGTAATTTTATTGTAAAAATAATTTATATCATATCACAACTCTTACATGTAATTATTATAAAAGCTAATACCCTTTTTTGTCATTTCACCATAAAAAAAATATTATGGTAACATTTATCCAAAGACTCAATTTTTCAAAATCAACTTTTTCACAAAAACTATTTTCAAAAAGTCATTCTGAAAAAGCTATTATACATCTAAAGTTATTTTCAAAAGATTTATCTAAACAGACTCTTAGAAAGACGACCTTTTCACTTCCTGTGCTTTTCACATTTTATTCTCATCCCTATTTAACTACTATCAATGAGAGACATTGAATATCTTAATTTTAAATTGAAGACAAAAAAATAAAACCGTGAAGAAAAATTTAGGGTAAGGGAGAGCTTAAACAATCTTAGCAACTTGATGTTATTTTTTAGTACTGTGGCATTTAGGATCTGAATCTTATTTATGATACATACAACATTTTGATATTGTTTTTTTTTTAAAACCCCGATGCTATTTTACTAGCCCCCTTTATGTTATTTTCTATTTACATCCAACTATAATCTTATTTATGGTTTAGAGTGTTGGATGCACCATGAATTAAATTAGAGTAGTTGATCCATGAACTTACTAATGTAGCCTAGGTTGAAGCATAATTTTCTCTTAAAGTAACCACTTATTAGTGTTGAGTATCCAAAACTTTTTCGATGAAAAATTTTGTTTGGGAAGTAATCAAAATGTTGCAATTTTGCCTTTTGTTGTTAAAAATGTAAACAGTTCATCATCAATTTTTTAATGGTTAATGTTAGCTTTTTTTTTTATAACAAAATTAGGGAAAATTTGTTCCTTTTTCAATACTTTTAGGATGAAATTGCTCTTAAAAAAATATCTAGATATTTAGCACTCTTAAGTTCTTACTTCCAATGTAAAATTATACCTTAATCCAATTAGTATTAAACATATATATATATATATAAGATAATAACATAAAAATGATTAAATAATATGAATAATTTTATTAAAGGACTAGAGGACCAAATTAATGCCAGTCACATATCAAAACATTCTGAGGTTTTACTGTAGAACTAAAGACCAAAATGAATAAGTTTTATAGTTAAAATGACAATAATGCGTATTTCTTTTATAAACAAGTGGAATTCTGCTATAAACAAATGTGCAACCCTTCATAAATAAGTGGAATTCTTTTATAAATAAGCATGCAATTTTTTATGAATAAGTGAAATCCTCAAATATACAAGTATGCAGCTTCAGCTACTGGAAATTAATGTATTGTTCGTAGGAAGATTTTACTAATATATAAATGCAATAGGCGTTATTGTCATTTGGGAAAATTAAAAAATAAGGAAAAATTGTAGCTAGGTTCCCAATTAGTAGATTTTATTGCAATTAAGTTATACAAATCACCTAATTACGGTGATGTCCTAAGAGATCTAAATGCAATTATTTTAAAAAGCAAAATAACTTATTTGCCCCAAATTCAATTAAAATTGAATAAGAAGGGAATTTATAGATTAGGGCTCACAATTCTTTATCCTCATAGCACTCAATTAGCGTCGCATTGATCGGTGGTTGGCGGTGTTGTAGCTATAAGCGTTGGCCAGCCATCATATGGTTGTTACATCCTTCAGCGTCGTAACATCTTAAGTCGTGATCCTCTTTTAGTGGCAAGATTCTCGCAACTCTCTGTTCTCTCACACTCTGAAATTCTGCCTTAGCGTCATATGGTGGTTAGTGCAGTGTCATGATCTTCTTTCAAAATGACGCAGTACATTTTAACAAGTTTTGGGCAGGTTAATAACAATTTTTTAGCACCCAATGAAACGGTTTGAGCACATAACGACAAGTCTTGTTATTTTTCAAAAAGAAAACAAAGATAGAAACATAGGAAAGTTCATTCGTGGCATAAACAAAGCATCGATGGATTATTATATTGTAAGGAGCATTAATGATTATACTAATATATGACATCCAAATGTAAATACTCAAAACCATCAAAATTACACAGCACATTTTGACAGGTTCTGGGTAAGTTAATAACAACTTTTGAGCATATAATGAGATGCTTTGTGCACAAAATGACAAGTTTTGTTCTTTTAAAAAAGAAGAAGAAGAAGAAGAAGAAGAAGAAGAAGAAACATAGAAAAGTTAATATGTGACATGAACGAAGCATCAATGGAGTATTATATTGTAAGGAGTGTTAATGATTATAATAATATATAACTTTCGAATGTAAATAATGAAAACCATCAAAATTACACACCACATTTTGACAGATTCTGGGTAAGTTAATAATAACTTTTGAGCACCTAATGAAACACTTTTAGCACATAACCACAAGTCTTATTCTTTTACAAAAAGAAAAAGAAAAAGAAAAGAAACATAAAAAAGTTAATCTATAACATGAACAAAGCATTGATGGAGTATTAATCATAATATAAATTTAAAATGATTAAATTGGCCCTATCAAAACCCCATATATTATATTTTGTATTCATAATTAAAAAATAAATAAAATTAGAATTAGAATCGCCCATAATTCAAATACTCTAGGTTATAATCATATCTTCTTTTTTGTTTTTTACAATTTATTTGTTACTAGATTCTGTATTCATATAATCAAATTAACATATCGTCAAGAAGTTGTGCAATTTATTTTACCAATATCAATTAAAGCTCCTTTTTTTAGTAAAAATTAATTAAGCACTTTATATAAAAATAAAATCTAAAGTCATTTCATACTTTTTTCAGAATAAATATATTATTTATATTTTTTTAATTTTATTAACACTAAATAAATTTTTAACCCATAAAATTTTGTTATAGAATAACAATAAATCATATAAAAAATTATAATTTTGGAAAAAAATTGAAGAATGGGTAATTTTTGAAAGTTGTGAAATATGGAAATTGAGAATTTTTTTTTAATTTTTGAAATTTAGAATTTTATGCTACCTCTGTTGCTATTTATAAGAGCTTTTTGAATAATCCTAAAAAAGCTAATTACATTACTTAATAATATCATATGTTGTGTTTTATTACATTATATGGTAGTTCATAAGTCAAACAATATAATTTAAAAAAAAACGATAAACTTTAATGTCTTAAAGTAATGTAATTAGTTTTCTTAGGATTGTCTTAGAATTCTCTAAAAGGGTCTTATAAATAAGAATGGAGGGAGTATTAATTAATAGGGTATGGGAGAAAATGTATAGGAAGGAATACAAAAATTTGCTAGAAGTATTTTAATATTCTTAATTTTATATTTTTGTATTTGATCCTTATAAATAATTACATTTTTTTATGGTCCTTCTCAATAAATATATTTTCATCTAGGCACTTCATTTTAATTTTTGCTTGTCATTTCAATAAAACTTAATTTCATTTTATTCATTGATCATCCATTACAATTTCAGAATGTTTTAATCTTTTATTGAAATTAATTTTATCCTAGGGTCCTTTACTGAATTTTTCCCAAAATAATATTTAATAATCCAAATTAATTACACACGAAAAAGTAATTGAAATACAAGATTACTTGACAGTGCCAACCAATAGCATTCACACAGAGGAAATGGTGGCTTTCGTAAACCATAAACAACGGAGCTTGTTCTGGATTGTGTTTCCCGTTTATGTTTTATATTTCCGTATTTTTCACATGAAATCACGTCAAATTATACACGTGGCCCAATTATTTCCTTTTTGGATTTTTCCACTTTTTTTTTCAAAAAAATCTTACCATACAATATTTGTCTGTCTAGTTTATTTTGAAAAGGGAAGATTAAAATAAAGAACCTAGAAAAAAATAATATTTATGGCAAAGAACTATAAAAACTATAATTACACTAAATATTATAATATAAATTTAAAATGATTGAATTGTCTCTAATAAAACCTCTTACATTATCTCTTGTTTTCATAATTAAAAATAAAATTAAAGGTAAAACTGCCTATAATTCAGATGTGATATAATCATGTATGTATTTTTAATTTTGATTTTTCACTATATTTCATATTCATATAATCAATATATCATCAATAAGTTGAGCAATTTATATTATCAACTTTGATATCAATTAAGCTTTTTTTAAGTAAAAATTAAATAAGCACTTTTTATAACAATTAAAATAAAAGCTAAATATGAAGTCCACATATAATAGATTATTTATATTTTTTTAATTTTATTAACATTAAATAATTTTTTAACCCACACAAATTTTTTGTAAAATAAAAATAAATCATATAAAATTTATTGGTTCATAAAAAAATTATAATTTTTTAAAAAAATTGAAGAATAGGTAGTTTTTAAAAGGGAAAATTCCATAAAAAGACATTCAAAATAGAGAAAAAACAAATCAGAACAACGAAATAAAAAATTCTAAATCAGTCCCTTTGTACCCTTTTTTCTGTAATTACGAAAGTGTCATTGGATTTTTAACAACATGAGTATTTTAATTCACAATAAGAGTATCTCAATTAACAACACCAAAATCATCTAGTACTACATATTTTCGCTGTGAATTGTTTGTGCTGGTGTTGTTAATTGAGATACACTTATTGTGAATTAATATACCCGTGTTATTAAAAATTCAGTGGTACTTTTGTAATTATAGAAAAAGAAGGTACAAATGGACTGATTTAGGATTTTCGATTTCGTTGTTCTGATTTGTCTTTTTCCTATTTCGAATGTCTTTTTCTCAAATTTTCCCTTTTTAAAAGTTATGAAAATTGAGAAAAATTTATTTTTAATTTGTGAAATTTATAATTTTGTATTAGTTTTAAAAATATGATGTGAGAGGGAATACAAATTTTTTATTAGGGGTATTTTAGTATTTTTTATTTTATGTTTTTCTATTTGGTCCTTTTAAATAATAACAATTTTGATGGTCATTCTCAATAAATATTTTTTCCTCTTATTCCTTCATTATAATTTTTCCTTTTGAATAAGTTATTTTTATTTTAAATTATAATATATTAAAATCAAGAAAAACTATAAAAGAACAATATAATGACATTAAAATTGAACTGTCTAACTTTAATTTAAATGGTGAAATTCCTAATGAGCGCTCCATAGATCCATCTCCCACATTAATGAGTATTGAACTCGTAGTCCTAGTACTTGGCCCAGGAAATTAAAACATGCACTAGTTAATATAATGAAGAATTTATGAAGCAATAAGTGAAATTACTATGATAACATTAGAAGGACATCTCAACATGTTAACTTCAACTCCCAAACCTCCCCTAAATACAAAGGCTTAATCTAAAAGAAATTATTGGTCCTTGATATTATAAGTCGCTTGGTGGGTTAATGAACTTGAAATATAATATGGTGTTTCTCTTTACTACTTTAAAAATGTGGGTAAGGCAAGAAAATGTTTTATTCTTAGATAAAGCTAACAAGTTAACCACGTAATATTTTTTCATTAGAGCTCTGATGACAACTTCGATGATAAAATTAACTACTTAGGTATAAAGATTGATTAATTGAGTTCTCTAAACTCCATTAACGTTGCTGACAATTTGAATAAATTAAAGACAATGACAATTTTAATATAGTGATTGATAACTTGCACTATCTAATTTGTTAATAGCTATACTTAAGTTGTCATTATCAATATTCAAGTTGTCAATAGAACTTTGGCCGTCTGCAGTGTGATGTCGGTTAGCTAAACTCCAGTGGCGGTGGAGCCTTGTCGCTTACTAGGGTTCTTTCTTTTGTTTAAAAAAGGCTTGAGGAGCTTTTGGTACAACCACATTATTTCAAATTTTTAAATTAGTTCCTTGAGATCTATTTATTCTTTAACCAACCTTTTAAGATTTTCTTTTAGATGATATTTATATGTCCTTTTCTTTTAAATTTTTTTCTAAAACCTGAAAAAAAGTTTTTTTATTTTTATTTTCATGTGTAATTATCCGCTATAATTGTTGTTAAACTCTCAAATTGACTCTCCGATTTTATCGATTTTATGTTCCTATCTTACAAAATCGTGTTACATTTATAATTAAGCTCGTACTAGTTATAAACTTAATAAAATTTGCAAGTTTATTTATTGAGTTTATCGATTTTACGTTTTCACCTTATAAATTTGTGTTAACTCACTATTGAACTCATGTTATTTTATTTGATTTAATTATGTCCAATGACTTTATATATAAATTTTATATAATTTTTTATTGAATATGATAAATTATACATACAAATGATTTAATTAATTTTAATTATTCATATTTAAAATATATTTAAATTACATTATTGCTTATATTATATACTTTTAATACATATTATTAATAAAATTAAACTCTTATAAATTTACAAATCAAGTTTACATGACTTTGAGTTTGAGTTTGACAATCTTGTCCACCGCCTATAACAATCACAATCTTCCATGTGTAAACTACTCGGCTGATGACCAACAAAAAGGGGTAAAAATGAAAAGATATTTCTTAAAACTACAAAACATATCCTACACGCGGGATCGATCAATGCTACTACTAGTTTGTAGTAAATGCTCTACATTATGGATTGAAAGGAATAGTACTGCTATTATATCATACGAGTAATATAAAACATATTTATTTAATTTAGTTAGATTAATAAAGTTAGTTATTATATATATATATATATATATATTAAAATGCATTAGTCATATTCCTTAATTCTCTTAATTTATCTCCTCTTGAATTATTATTGATGGATTATTAATAGGAGCAAATTAGAAAAAGATTCACAAATAAGAAAAAAAAAAGACAAAAAAATTATTTGAACTTTAAAATCTCAAATAAGTGAGTTGTCAATTGTTACAAAACTTTAACTAATCTCTATACTATTATAAGCAACATTACTGATTTAGAATTTGAAGTTCAAGAAGTATTTTTCTTTTATAAAACTATGTACTACCTTAGGTCCTAAATCTAAAATATAATTAATTTTTTTAAAAAAATTAAGGAAGATAAATTAGCTACTTAATCATATAATTTGTTGTGTACAATTAAATTATATACCAATATATAAATCAGACAAATTATTTTTAGAAAAAAATGATAAGTATTAATATTTTAAAGTAATTTAATTATCTTCTTTAATGTCTAAAAAGTCAACTGAACATTATGATTGGGACGGAGGAGGTTTTATATTTAAGATTAAAATCAATTTTCTAAATATGCATGTCATGTATTAAGGACCAAGAGAGCATATAATTACAAGAAGTAAAAAATAACAGAAAAATAAAAAACAAGGAAATTGAAGCAGAAACTTTTACGTGGCAAATGAATGCCGGTAGCCTAACTAAACAACAAGAAAGAAAAAGCAAAAAGAGAAATAGATTCTTGAAACAGACGAGAGAAACAATAGGAAAATTAAACATGGATTAGGTGAATATATTTTATTAGGCCAACCACACAGACAACAGTCATATGATGAAGCCTTAAATTTCCAATAATAGAGACATTAAAATACAAATCTTACTTTAGCAATAACCAGATGTGGGCTCGCATTACATGGGCTCTAAACAATAATATTATATCGATATCAATATTAATGTGGGTTATTGTAAATCCAGTATCCTAGAGTATTTGCAGTGCATTCAACATATCTTGAAATATATTTTTTTAAGTCCGTCCGGCATTTTAAAGTGTTCTTTTTGTTGCATCCAATACATTGACTTTTTTTTTCCCACATTTGTCTAGCACCTTAATTTCTTTTTTGTGTATCTAAGCACCGGGGCAAAAAAAAAAAAAAAAACTTCACAAAAAAACTAGAGTGTCAGATGAGCATAAAAAAGTATGCTTCAGAATATTTTAAGGTGTTGGATATACATAATAAAAATATTTCATGATACTATATCCACTAATTTATTTTAAAGAAATTTACTTCTCCATGTATAAATCATAAACAAGCAAACTTCAAAGCATGTGTAAAAAATACATAAGCTTCACTTTTCATAATGTCCCTCACAAGAGGGATGTGGGGCCCCCACTCCACTTATAAGGGACATTATCCACTGTGCTCATAGCTCCCTGTATCGAACAGTTTGGCCCAAAAATTGATTACCCGGTGCTTACAATGGTTAGGTCGGGGTCAACTTGGGATTGCCTTTTTTTGTTTTTGAAAAATCAATTTTTTCATTTTAGAAATTCATATTAATAATTCTAAAAACTTTCCTCCCTTACCAGTTTAGGTCCGGGCTAGCTTTAGTTTGACTATGATCTGGCCCACTAACCTTTGACCCAATATCTTAACCGGTTCAATCACTGGTCCGGATTTTAAAACCTTCCTTATAATATATGAACTTAATGATATTATATGACAAATTATTGTCACTTTTCTTTTTAATCTATTTTACTGACTCATTCAAAATGTGCATCTAATTGATCAAAAAGACTTTGTGGGGGTTTTTTTTTTTCCCCTTCTAACACCTAAAAAGATCAAACTCTATGATATTGAGATCAAGCTATTCTAATAGGTAGACCCAATTCTTTTCTTGATCCGTATTTTTAATCGAATTCGGGTTTAAGCAAATTAGACTAAGCCTAATTTAATTTAGTGGATTGAACGAGTCAAGCGAGTTAGCGTTTATCTTGAACACTAAAAGATGTTATTTTAACTGAATTTTTGGCAGTTATTTTGTAATGTACTAAATTTATGATAAATTTGTGGTAAGATTGTAATTAACTTGCCCACACAAGTTGCTGTAGTCATTGGATATATATTTTCCTATTAATTTCATTTTCATGTTTAAACTTTAAAGCTGTTGTTTGAATTATTATTGTATAAGAAATTAAAACTTTGTATTATTTATAAATGAGTGTTCCATTTAATTTTCTTGATGATTAAAGCCTTTTCTTAAAATTTAATTATTAATTTTAGCAATTTGAATATTTTGTATATATTCGTATATTTTAACATATCACCATCTCCGCATGATGCGCGAAGAGCTTAGACTCCAAGCATTAACACAATTAAAGTTTCAAATAACAAACGGTGATTGCTTAAGTCTAAACTTAGTAAAGTACACAAAAATAAATATATATTCCTTACGGACATTTGATTTGATTTAATTAGAAATTTAATTTGATTCTCAATATAAAACCCATATTCACTTTCTCTCCCATATTTAACCACTTTTTCTAAATTACCCTTGTCAATATTCCTTTAACTATAATTATACACCACATTGATTCTTAGATTTGTAATTTTTCTTAACTATAACTTTCCTTAACTAATTTAACTAATATCCTTAATCTCTCTAAAAAAGCCAACTAAATCTTAGATTTAGGAATGGAGGGAGTATAATGACTGAGGAAATTTATCACACATGAATAGTGACATTGGTAAAAAGTTGATGTCTCCAACCACAAATATGATTGAGCTGAAACTCATTTCAAATAAAACTAGACTTCAAATTTGACACAAGGACATTAAGCTCAGGCTCAAATCAGTTCATATGAAAGATATATGAATTTTTAAAGTTGGCGCTAGATTGTGTCATAATCATCCAGACAAGGTTTAATGTATTTGATAGATCTCTCAAACTAAAACTCTAATTGAAATTATTCTTTTTGGATATGAAACTAGACCCATACATCTTTCTAAATAAAATCTAAGATAAACCAAAACGAAGATCATATGAGAGAATGGAGAATTTTCGAAAATGACGCTATGATTTAATGGGAGTTCCAGAAAAGTATATATTCTATGGTTTATATTTTCCATAATACAATGAATTTAGGGATGATTCTTGTTTATTAGAGAGAGGATTCAAAGAGCTTTCTGAGGATAGGTTATTTGCTAAATTTGGAGGTTAAATGAAAAAAATTATCTTACATAAACTTGAGCTAACTGATTTTCCAAAAAAAAAAATTTCCCCTCCATAACAGCGAGTTACTCACTATTATGGAGAGAACCTTCAGTGAGTCACTCGCTGAAGGAAGGAAGTCATTTCAAAAAATTGACTCGCTATTATCAAGAAATATTTTAGCTAGTAAAGAAGGGTTATAATATAAAATAAACAAAAAAAAATTGACTCAAGCTCTCTCTCTTATATTTTTTCTTAGTCAATTTGAAAGCCGATGAGCTCGAGCTCCCTCTTCATTTGTGAATCAATTTTTTTAATCTTCCAATAGTTCAAGTTTGAACTCAAGCTTTCTACTAAAAAATCTTATACTCTTCACATCAATCCTTAGAAGCTTCAATAGCCCAAGCTATAAGCTCAAGCTCTCTATATTTCTATATCAGATTAATTTCTTCTTATTAAAATTTCCGATAGCTCAAGCTATGGACTCAAGCTAATTGAGAATTATGAACCCAAGCTTTTCTTTGGTAAAGTCTTTATTGATTTACATAGATAAAGCTATTTGAGAATATGAACTCAAGCTCTTCATTTTTACTCATTGAAATCAACTTGTTCTTTATTTAAACTTTG
>JBAGKO010024905.1:0-10920 GCA_037177275.1 Acacia concinna | reverse complement strand
CTGTGTGGTTCAAAATCATTATGAGTTAACCCACAATGACTATAAGGGTTAGTGGGGCATAGATAAGGGGTGTTACACCTCACAGAAGGTATGCACAGCCTTGACTTTGCTTCCAAAATGCACAGCTTCATTTAAATTGGCCAAGTCGCGACTACAAGCATCCAAGTCGCAACCTGGGACTCCAGAACACTACACTCTGTGCTTTGGCCTTCAAGATCTGGTGGCTCCATCCTTACTCCATCTTGGGCTCCACATTCTTCTTTGATTGCCTGAAAAATCACCACAAAAAGCTTTGCCAAGACAAGTTAAGCAATCATATATAAGGAGAGAAAATAGCCTCTTTTTACTTTTAAAACAGCATAATGCAATGCGTAATTCATGTAACCCAAAAAATCTATGTGCAATGCATAATGAGGGTAAAAGCGTACAATTTATTAGAAAAACACTCAAGAAAACATGTAAATATAGTGTCACATCAGTACCCTATCGTGTAAGTCGATACTCAATTAAGCCATTATATTACTTTTGCATTCCTGTAAAAAATTTATATAACATACTCGAATACATTACAATGATACTCGGGTAGCATCTTACTCAAGTACACAAAATCTCATACTCAACTGTATATAATGAGACATAATATATTCAATGAAGAAATCAAACTTGAGTACATGATTCTAATACTCGGGTATTAGACTTGAGTATAATCTGGATATTTACCTTTTAGTCATGAAGATTCTGACTTGAGTACATGATTCTCATATTTAGGCTATACTGAAGTATAGTGTGGAAAGTTAAATTTTGGTCATACTTGAGTACTGAATTTCCTTACTCAAGAATAATCATACTTGGGGTATAAGAAAGTGATTACTCACGTACAATTTTCTTTTACAAGCTTGTATCTTACTCACGTATCCTTACTCGTATTTGAGTAAACCATCATACTTGAATAACCCACACATCATATAAGTCCAAAGGTTAAGCCACACAATATATGTTTTATTGTAATATCCCAAATTTTTGAAAAAAATCTTTAAGATAAGATAAAATCATTATCTTATGATTTTATGTGTATTTTATGGGAAAATTCAAGGAAAGAGTTGATTTTTCTAAATAGTTGGAAATTATCTTTTGGAATAAAAGGAAAAATTCCTTAAGATACTTCAAGGGAAATATTTCAAGGTTGATTTCGACCTAAAGAATTTAAGAGGAATTTACAAGAAACAATTGAACATATAAGATCAATAATCATCTTAGAATTTAAACATGTGGAATTATTTTAATTAATTTTAAAAATAAAGAGGCACTAAAATAAAATTAGGAACACATTAGAAAGACCCAATGTATACTTTTCCCCACCTATATTTTACACTCTTATTTTCTTCTCTCCACGCATGCAATATACAAGGACAGATGGAGAAATCAGAGGAAGCCACGGACAGCTGGAGCAAATGTATTTTTCAACCTTTACCAAAAACCGTGTGCACACTCTTTCTTTCCTCATTTCATTCGGCCAAAACCCTGAACTCCCATTCCTCTCCATTTCATTCCGGTTCAGCGAGGCAAGTTCAGAGGCAGAGAACCGTGAGTGTTGCATTCGCGAGAAGGAATCAGAGGGAGCTTCGGATTGCTATTCTTTATCGCCACATTCATATGTATAAATATATATAGTGTCGCTGCACATGAAAAATAATGAGAGTTGTTAGTTTTACTTTGCTGTTGTTATTTCTGGTTCTTGGGCTACGGTTCCTGCTGGGGTATTCATTGATATTAAATGTGCCCTGCTTCAAGATAATAAAGAATGTAGAACCGAAAATGCTATCCGCATATTTATATTTATTTTTGGCAGCGGCTGCACATGTTCAAAACCCAGAGTGTGTCTGTCTGAAATGTTGCCTATTAATTTGGAAGACAAATCCACTGTGCAGTTAAGTTCATTCTTATTCGCAGTTAATAAGATGCAAAGGTTGTTGGTGTTCTGATTAATTGAGAATGGTATTTTACTTGGACTTGAAGATGAAAGCAACTTAGTACAATATGTCATTATGTCAATTGAAGATAACTGAATTGTATATAAATACAAAGAGTAGATAGGGCATAAGTTATTGGATTGTGGTTTAAGTGTCAAGAATTGATGGTGAAAAATAGTATATCATGTTCTGTAATATATAATTGAAGGTACTGATCAAGATATGTGTGACTATATATTATACAGATGAAGACTTATAATTTCTAAATTGTAATGGTGCATGAGTTATTTCATTTCCATCACATAGACCAAACTTTTAGTGAAGGTAAAGCTGAATAGATAAGAGGTATGGATTGAACTCTGAGGCAATTCTGTTTTATTTGGCTTAGAAATGGTGTTGGATTATGGTCCAACCTTTGGTTATAAATGAAACCGAAGTGTGTTTCTTCTTGAGTCTGGAATAAATCTTTCGTGTGAAAGAAATTATCCATTTGTTGGTCTATGCTATGAGATTGGCTGAAATTTCATTGATATATGAAGTAATATTTTAAGGTGTGAGTTTAAGTGCAGATGACATTTTGAAAGAAAGAAAATGATCAGATCTGCCCCTGAATTTTGTTGAGAAATTAGAGTACATCTTAAGGTTTAAAATAAGTCCTAGATTATGGCAATTGGATATATATATGATTGCCGTTGCTATGAGCTATTTTTCCGAGTAGTGCAAAGATGATTCAATTACAAGAGATAGGGTTTCTAATATGTTCAAGTAATAAATGTTGATCTTGAACATGTGAAATAATAATAAAGTCTAAGGGTAGATTTTATTTAAAGTAAGGATTATGAAAAGAGTTAGCTAAGTAATAATTTATGAATGGTAGAGTATTAACCTACCCTTACAGGTATATGAATTATAGGTTTGATATTGTCTAAGTCTTCAAAGGTAATCGAGGACATAAAAAAGCGCGTAAGGTAGTAAGTTTCTCTCATCATTATTATATATTTGTTTTGTGTCTGTTTTTGCCATCATGCTGATTGTGCGTGAGAACATGTAAATTGCCTTATATGCATTTGATTGTCATGACAATATGCAAGTAGCTAGTTTATCTGTTTAATGTATGTGCATTAATGATGATATAGTATTACAAGGTGTTGTTCTCTGTGGTTTATGTTGCATGCTTTGTGAACTTGCATGATATATGATGAATTGTAGTTATTACTGAAATTCTCGTGAATCTCACCCCTTTCCTAAATTCATATACAACTGAGGCTAGCAATTGAGAAAGGCAGGGAAGTAGTACTGCAGTTAAGTAAGAAGGTCAAAAGACGAACCAGTTTATTATTACATAGAAGGTCAGAAGACGAACCAGTTTATTATTACCCCTTTGTAAGGCTATGGTTTGTATAAAGTATAGCAGGTAGCTATATTTGTATATTATAGTTGAATTATAATTTCTGCACTAAAGATGAATATCAATGCCTAGGTACCATAGATAAGTGCTATCTTCAATGATGGCCGTTTAAAGGTAGTAACAACATGCAAATTAGTTGTAATTGCAGTAAGTAAAATAAGATTAGCTCTGTAATTGCCAGATATATTTAAGAATGTTATTATAGTCTGAAAGAGACCATAACATAATAAAGTAATTAGAGAAAAAGAAGTTCTGTTACTACCAAGATATAATATAGTAAAGGAGTATTAATAAAGAGTTTGAACCACTAATTAATTATTTTGAAGTTTGATTTGCAAAGTTTTAAATTATTCAGAAAAGTCCATTCATATTACAAGTTTGCACCCTGTGTTTGGATTTGATTTAACAAACTTTGCGAAATTGATTTTATTTCCTAGGATCAAACCTGCCTTCGTGGTTTAGAGTCCTTACTAGTTAACCTATAAGGACTAAGAGAGAAATTAGGGTGTCACATTTTTAAATAAATAAATAAATAAATGGGTCGGCCCGCGGCCCTACAGGTCCGGCCCGTTTAAGCCTGCAGCCTTATAGGGCCAGCACGTTTATGCTTGACTTTATTTTCAAGCTCTAAATTATAAGCCCGGCTCGAATTCTCGGCTCTACTTATCTTCCATTCTTCACATCCAAAGAGATTCGTCCACGAGAGAGGGAGAGATTGAGAGTGGTTTCACTGTTGGAGAATATCATAACTGCGAGATCACGTGGAATCACTGCAGATTCTGGTGATGGCTTTGGCGAAGCTTCATCTATGCAATCTTGGATCAAGGCAATCTTGTGTTTGGTTTTGTCACTAAATCCTTTGCTATTCCTCAAGTAATTAGTAGGAATGATAATTGTTACTGTGCAACCTCACTACTACATAAAACGCTTTTAACATCTGTTTTTTAGGGCTTTTAACATCTCTTTTTTTGGGGGGGACGTGTATCTGAGGGATGTAAAAAAAAAAGAAATGACGTCCAAAATTTTGGAGACGTGGAAATTAAGATACAGCGTCTCAAATTTTAAATTTGGGACATGGAATGTCTAATCATAGGACATACAACCTCCTAAATTTTAAATTTGGAACGCGGAATGTCCACTAGACAGTGGACGTTCCACGTCTCAAATTTAAACTTTGGGACATGGTATATACCACATATCACGTTACAAATCTCAAATTTGGATTGTGGTATGTCTCCCGGCTATACCACATCCAATTTGTAAACTTAGGACGTGGTAGGCAACCACTTGCACTATGCATCATGCGCATACGATGTCGCTAATTTAAAATGTGGACATTAAAAATCCATTTTTAAAAAAGAAGTTTTGCGCGTTTTTTTCTGTCCAATAATTTTTTGTACAGGAATATTATCCATCTTATATAAACATATATCCTGCCAATTTACCAAAACAGATATCCAACAAATTTACCAAAACATATATCCAACCAATAAACTTAAACAAATATTTAGTCATTAATTGCCCCTAAATAAACATACAGCACTAGCTACCATAGTACGCAGTAGCTAATCAAAGTTACTATGTATATGACATATAATGGACAAAAAAGCTCATAAAACTTATAAGAACTTATGGCAAAAACATTACTGATCATCCATCATTCTAAGAAGATATCCCGCTAAAAGGTCTTGAATCGTATCAAAGTTGTCCACAAGGAAATTGTCATCACTATTGAAAATCTACAAATTGAAAAATAATTAGAATGCTATGATACATCAGTTTAGTAAATGAAGAATGAACAAATCACATAGTAAAAGTATTATCAACTGAGGATAAGGAAGTGATTACCTCTTCAAAATCTATAGTCTGTCTACTCTAAATTATGTTATACATGTAAAGTAGAACAAAATAGCCACACTAAGTTCTCCCAACTTGTTGAGGGCACTACCAAAAGAGAATGATTAAAAGTAATAAGCACGTATCTAAAACAATGGTCAATAAAGGAACTTGAAATGAAATTGCTTACTTTTGGATAAATCCAATTAGTAGCATTATTTTTTCTTTTATGCATGCCCCACATAATTCTATGTGCCTTCAACACCCTATAATTGAAAATCAAAAAACATTAAAATATTTTATTTAAGTCAACGTGCATTGATGAATAAATAAATTAAACTTAGGTGCTAAATATAGATTTTAAGTTTGATTTTGGTTTTTTATTCATCGGATCAAACCAATAGACGACATTGATCTCAAGAGAAATAACACAAACTCTAATGAAAACTATAACAACATATACAGATTTTTTGTGGCGCCCTTATCTGATAGCATTCATATGAGAGCATAAGAGTAGTGAAGTTATTTTTCGAGTCCTTAGTCAAAGAACTCTTAAATAGAAGTGTGTAAAATTTTTAAAATTAACTCAGGAATTGAACCTAAAATTTGAAAGAATTTTCTTTCCTTTGTTTTTGTTTGATTAAGGATAAAGTGAAAGATTTTCTCAGAGAAATTTTTATTAAATGTTCACTACGTCATTGTGTCTCATTGGCTCTTCTATTTTCCATTTTAATATCATCGAACAGGTATCAACAATATATAAGATTTAACTCCCATATATTTGAATCATAACCAACACTAGCAATTGGGAGTGATGCCGATCTAAATAACTGGATAGTCATATAGTTTAATTACATGAATACTACTAAGGATTTCAGGATAATTACATTAAAAGCTCCCACACTTAACCCTCAACAGGGTTTTAAACCATTACAATATCTGCAAATCAAAATATCCAAAATATGTTGAAATAGACAACCAACAAAAACTAAAGCATAGCTATTCTAATCTCTAGCCCTTAGTTGTCCGCGTTACCTCTTTGCCTTCGAAACGCCCTCCTATACTGTAAATTGTTTATGAAATAGGGTGAGACTCACGAGAATCTCAGTTGTAACTACAATGTCATTCATAAAGATACAACATCACACGGCATGTCACACAATCATTATATAACAAAATTATCACAAAATCATTCAATGCAGAACACACAATTCACACATCACCATAGCTAGGCATATCCAAAGCAACGAGTGATACTTGTGCCATATCGCACACAGCATGGACCCAGGCATCCACTCTTGCATGCACACAGTAGGACATTAACGTGAGCATCCACCCTTACACTAAGCTTGGGCGACCACTCCGCACACAACAGTACATTTGCATGAGCGTCCACCCTTATACTAAGCCTGGGCGACCACTCAGCATTCACACAAAATATGCCAGATAAATGAATACAAAGACATGAAGTGTATCTTATAACATTTGAAAGACAAAGTTACTACCTGGTTGCTTTCCTTGAGCAATTTCCAACTGTTTATCAGTGCTCGGGCAACGACCAAGCTCTGGACAGCTATTAGGTCCTATAAATCCAAAATTTATGGATGACATGTCATTATTTGACTAATACTTGTATATTCACTTACTTAAGTTGGTTGTCATTAATTAACTTCTTGATTTACACTTTTAAGTCTTTAACAGAGTCTTGCCCCAAATTTTCACTTAACTTATAAAATTCGTAACTCCCTCTAGGAGACTCCAATTGATGTAATTCCAAGTTCTATATGACTATATATCATTAAGTTTCCTTTATAGGAAAAATAATTTATGAACTCACATTATACAATTGAATTCAGAAAATGGACTTTTATTTAAACCACTTTTATTGACTTTCTGACGTTTCACTGATTTAAAGGCTTAACTTACAAAAATCATAACTCCAATTCTAGATATCCATTTGGCTTGTTCTTGGACTCATTTTAAACTTTAGAATGTCTACTATTTATTCAGAAAATTTAATAAGGAATGAAATTGGTTTGCCCATTATAAAAATTTATACAAAATCCTTCTGTCAGAATTTATCCTGACAGACTCATGCAATTTGAAAAATTCATAACTAAATCTAAAAAATTCCAAATGACCTGACTCCAAGCTCATTTTCAAATTGTATGTGTCTATTAATTGTTCATAACATTTCATAGTTATCCAAGGTCATTTTAAAATTGTATGTGTCTATTGGCAGTCAACATTTGTTGCGGAAGCCTATTTTATAGAGCGTAATCGATTATACTAATAAATTACAACACTAGAAAATATTCTAGATGTAATATAGAGTGTAACCGATTATATTAATAAATCACAACACTAGAAAATATTCTAGTATAATTTAATAATATAATAAGCTACAATTACTATATCTAATAACAGCTCAAAATAAGGCAGGACAACAATAAAAGGAAACACTCAAATATCTATAAATTATTGCTACTCAAATAATTACACAAAGCAATAATACAAAGAGGGGGAGAGAAAATTAATTGCCTAATAAAGTAATTGAGGCAATTGTGGGATGATTAGCAAATGGGGAAGGGGTCCCTTTATATACAAAATTTCTACCCCCTCCCACTAAAAACTAGGCGATGTGGGACTTTTCCCACAGTCTAACAGTTGGTTCTCCACAAGAGGTGAACTCTCTCTTATATACGTGTGCAGGCTTTTACTACTCCAGAAGCTGCACTTCGTTCCTTAGAGGGTTAGCCTCTCAATCCGGATGCCCATCCTTGTTTTCCTCGGGAGAATGGTCATCATATCTCCTCCCGTCGTCGTTCACAATCAATGTTTGAAGCAAGGTCTAATGGCAATATTTCAAATGATCCATCACTAGGTTTAGCCAAGTTTTGTGCCCAAAAAAATGAGTCACAACACCATGAACCTTATTGACTAGTGGTGCAAATTTAGAAGAAACTAAATTGCACTTCTTCTTTTTGACTAATCTAGTATTTGGTTATACATAGTTTTGTGTTACTATCTCTTTGTTTTTTAGGTGTTTCGATGATATAGATACAAGGTTTGCACATCTCTACCTCTCCTCACTCTTAGGGTTTGCTCGCAAATCACAAGTGTTGGGGAGTAAATTTCTTCTCAAACACCTATCTTAGATGCAGACGTCGTGGAGAATTATCCTCCCTGCTTTTTGAAGGCGTGACATGTTGGCGCTTGATAATCAACTTGTTTTTTTGCTATGTGTACTTGTGTTAGTAGCTACATTGGAGTTGATTTTGAAGATTTTGAATTCCTTGATTAATATAATACTTACTATGGTGGGTACTTTGGTCAAGGTTTTTCTAGGACTGGGGCACTTTTATATCCATGCTTGTCTTCTTCCCTTCCCTCCAATTTGTATCTACTTCAATTTTTAACTAACATATCTCTTTGCTTTTGTAATCTTTTGCTCTAGTGGAAATTGATATTTTTAGCAAAAAAAAAAAATCGAATAATGGTTTTTTTTTTTTTACCAGCAATCAAATCATGTACTCAAAGAAACTAGAAAGGGTGTGATTAATTTTGTGTGTGTGATTTATTGATTAATGGTACGCGCCATGATGCGCGCCATAAATTCAAGCCTTTCAGGTTGAAGACAGTTTTCCATGATCATAAGCACAGTCATTAAAATTAGATTAAGCAATTTCACCCCAAAAAAAATTGATGAATGCAAAATATTTTATAAATTAAATACTGGAGCAGGCAATATTTTTAGAAGTAACTGCAAAAATTGATACAGTGAGTCAAGTGGGAAACAGAGGAAATAAAAAAAACAATAATAATAACAGATGATCTGTTAATTTTCATATCTCATTAGCAACAGAACATGGCGAAATAGTACTTTTGTTTTATCCATATTGGACTTCATTTGGCAGAGTAAAGATGCGATAGTCATATTGTGAGAAACTCGGTGGTTACTCTATACTCTATAAGCTCATGTCATGTTCTGGTTCGTTTTCATAGATGGGGTCAACTGATACTCCTGCAGTAGCTACGTCTAATGAATCTTTGGAAGATTCCCTTAGAATAAAGGAGTGGGAGGTGGGCATGCTCCAGAATGAAGTTCATATTGTGAGAAACTCGGTGGTTACTCTATATTCTTTGAGGCCCACCTTTGCATTATGTAGGTCCATTTGAATTCCGGTTGCAGAATGAGGGAAACACTCCTCGTAACATTTTTGGAAGAGATTGTATGGCACGAGGATACAGAAGTCACACAAGTACAATAACTGATTGATTTTCCGCTTTTAATTTGCTTAAATATATTTATTTCTTAAATAAACTGGTGATTACTTGATTTTCAGCTGAAAGAGAAAACGCCTCTCTGTACTGAAGAAAGCTCTTGAAAATGCTCCTGCTACCTGGGATTTCATTGGCTCCTTAAGGGCGGCCAATGAACGAACTGGACTTCCAGTGATAGCTGAAGTGAAGAAAGCTTCACTAAGTAGAGGTGTCTTGAAAGAGGACTTTGATCCAGTAAGTGTGTCTTCCTTTAAGCTCTGCTCTGTTTGTATCTATGATTATAATTTCTCAACATTTTAAAAAAAGAGTGAAAAGTTGATATTGGTGCCTGTTTGAATTCTTATATCGATTGGCTGGCACCATTATTAGTTTTTTTTTCTTTTTTGGTTATTTTCTGTTCCTTCCAGGATTGCAATTTGTTGGATGGATACTATTCTATTTTATATATTCATTTGGCTTCCTGCAAGCTACATGTTACCCCATGCGTACTTGATGTAAAGTGATGTGTGCGTGAAAAATTCTTGTATAGTTGATCATCAAAAAATTGCTTTTACCTTTCCGAGCACCTTAAACTGTTTTTCATGCCTCCTCCCCTCTATTGGTTAATCTCTCCTTATTCTCTCCAATGACCAAGAAAGTTAATTCTTGCTGCCTCCATCAGAAAGCTCCATTTTCCTGTTAGTTTAAATAATATGGCCAATACTGTAGTTATCATGACTTTTCAGCTTATGTTCACTCAATTTGAACTGATTTGTAACCTGTGATTTTCTTTCTGATGCACCTCTCCACCATTTCTTTTGTGCCACCAAATTTTTCATAATTTTTATTTTTATGAGTATACTATTCTGCTGAAGCAAACAGCTATGATTTAAGTATGAAAAGTAAAACAATTGAGCCTGTGTGTAATATATCTCTTTCCTTGATGTTTCAGTTGTTTCTCCTATGCATAGTTTCAAACAAATGGTTGCTTCAAAGTAAAGACCTAATCTTAATTTGTTGTTTCTGGAAAGATTTCTTCTTTTCTCATTGTATGGATTATTTTATCTGTCTGTATTTTCTAAATACCCTAAGTAATGAGCAATAACCACCACAGCCCTCTAGTTTGCTTGTTATTTTTTCTTCATAGTACACGGGTACTATTCCAGAGGTTCTTTGTGATGGGTTGTAATGGCTTGAGCTTATGAAAAAGGTGGAGCAGCATGTTTAAGTGTTTGATTGATGAAAAGTATTTGAAGGCACACTATATATCTTGTATTTTTTGTGAATCTCCTTACAACTTGATTGTTGCTAAGTGATATTGCAGCTCAATGTTAGCTATCTCTAACATGCTTTTCATGCTATCAAAACAGGGGAACTTTGAAAATCTTGAGTTGATAAGGAAGGCTAGAGTAAAGGTTTAATTGCTGAGTTGTGTTGGTCCTT
>JBAGKO010024894.1:0-10920 GCA_037177275.1 Acacia concinna | reverse complement strand
TGCATGACATGGTTCTCAAATTGACAACCGCCAATCCTAGAATTACGTGTGAGATAGGATTCATACAACCGCATAAACTTTCAAACACACATAATAAAGTCTAAAAAAGCTTGAATAAATAATAATAACGAAATCATACATCAACCTTGGCATAAAATCAGATCTTTGCATATTATAACTGTAACCATAAAAGTCAAATCATCCTATCACATCTACCTAGACCTAGGAGAATTCATAGAGGATGAAGATAAAATTGAAAGATCTAAATTAGAAATTGTTAACTTTCTTGATTTAACCGTAAGCTCCAACCTTCAAATCCATCACCAAGAGGCTAAAGGCTTAACCTCTCATGGCTTCAAGCATCTTACTACCACGTTTAGCTTTCAGATCCATAAGATGCAAAAGGGGATTGATGAGGATTTTGGTGGGTTTGAGTGGAATTAGGGTTGATGGAGGCTAGGGTTACTATCTAGGGTTTGGGAGTTGAGAGAATTATGAAATATAGGGTTTCAGGCTCATTACTCTGAAACCTCATAAGTAATTTCCGTGTCTAATCGTGGGTTAACATCCCAAATATATAATTATTCAAACCCTAATCAAATCGATTCTTTCTTCTGATCACAAGCCCAGGTCGCAACATGCATGTCTCCAGGTTATGACTTACACTTCGGTTTATTCCTTCTGGGCTTGGCTTGATCCAAAATACACAGCATCATTAAGTCTTCATGTCACGATATCGTAAGGTCTGTGTCGCGACCTTGGTAAGCAGATAAGCACTCCGTGTGTTTGGCCCTTCCAGCTCCAGTGTCTCCATCTTAGGTTCCAACTTGGGCTCCTATTTCTCCTTTACTTTCCTGAAAACATGAAACAAAGTACCTTTGCCAAGGCAAGTGGAGGATTAAACAACTCATATAAAAATAATAACATTTTTCGCCCATAAATTAGCAAAATGCAATATTGAGACATTCAATCCATAATCTATTAATATCATGCATTTTGATAGTAAATGTGTATAGTTTCCATACAAAATACCCCAGAAAACCATATAAATATTGTGTCAGATAAGAGAGCCCACATACTTCATGAAGTAGAAGAAGACTCCTCCTCCAGCAGCTTATATGCCTTAATACATGCCTTAGGCATTTGCATAAGCTCTAGAGGATGATACACAGTCTTCTACACTTCTTCCTCAAGCTCTGGGTATTGATCCAGCTCTACGAACTTATGTTTTAGAGACCATTGAGGCTTACTTGGCTCCTTTTCACTCATGGATTGATCATTTGGTCCAACATGCTAACGAGCAAAGCACTTCACTTCAAGCTATATCTGCCTCTCTCTCGTTATTTACTGAGGCCATAGACTCCTTTAGAGATACTTCCAGAGGTTCCACCCACCATATCCATACTCCTGATCCCATACCATCTTCACACAACTCACCTCGACCTATTATCGACCATTTTTCTTCATCACCTATAGACATTTCCTATGCCGTTCATGTTACCATTGCCCCAACTAACATCCCTAGATCTAGCCACATTCCTCATCCATCATCTCATCTCCTTGAACACATACACCATTCACCGACCCATACATCCCCTTTGACTCTGATCTACCTTTCACAGAGCCCATCCTTGAGCCTACTTCTCATCCACCATCACATGCATCATCATCTCACTCTTCCCAGGAAGAAGAGCTTCCTAGTAAGTCTCCTCCTCCTTCTCCTCAAATCCCACCACTTAACCTTCCTGATCCTGCATCCTTTGGTAGTTCCTCTATGGAGTATCGAGATTAGGAGGATGTCTCTTATATGGTTGAGACATTGGCATTTCTTGCTGATGAGATGGTTAAGCCTCTATTGCTCTTGACCTACCATGGCTTCCCCAGACATGATACTGACAAAAAGCGGGAGAGTGGTAGTAGTCATTTACGTGAGGGTGAGGGTGTCTGGTGTTGAGCCTATGGACTTGACACCCCTTGCTTCTACTCCACCTAGGGATGCACATGTGATTCTGAGAGAGGAGGATGACCCCATAGACATTGACCTATCCCCCCTGAGCTCTTGGGCATACATTCATGGTCTTGTTGGTTTACTTTGGGTTTTCTAGTTATTTTCTAGCTTTTGATGTTGTTTATGTTCATTACGTTATGTTTATGTACTAACCCAAAGTGTAATTTTGATTATCTAATTATATAACTTGTTTATTATCAATTTTATGTGTCTTTATGTGATTTACTATTATTTACATGAATTTTAAATGACTAAGTTTTGTCATCATAAAAAAGGGGAAGAATGTTATATCCTATATTTTGATGATAACTAAACTCATATGGATTTAAAAAAGTGGTTTTTATAATGTTAAACTAAAGGGAAATTACTTAAGTAAGTATACTTGAGTAATATCTATTTAGTAGGAAAGAAAGAAAATGTTTTGCATCCAAGTTAGAAGGCTTGGTTTTCCAGCCTCGAGGGTGAGAAGGATCTTCAAGGGTAGCTAGCCTTTCCATAACAGTAAGGTTTCGAGGGCAGCTAGCCTTTCCATAACAGCAAGGTTTTCGAGAAAACCTTGCAAGTTGGCAAGAAGGTATCCCAGCCTTGAGGATGAAGGCCAACCTCAAGAAAACGGGCCCTGGGCCACAATAGACAAGTTCTAACCTTACAGTGAGTGTAAGGCTGGACCAAAACATTGCTGGCTGGCTAAAAGGAGCCACAACCTTTAGGGTGATGTCCAACCTCGAGCACACGGGCTCCCTGCCACAACAGCCAGGTTTGGCTTCAACCTTGCAATAGGTGCAAGGCTAGACCAAAACCTTGCTGTTGGTAGGTTGTGAACCCAGCCTCGAGGGTGATAGGTAACCTCGAGGAAAGTGGTCCTTAGTTATAACGGCAAGGTTTGTGAGGAACCTTGCTATAACAACAAGGTTGAACTAGAACCTTGCCCTTTGTCCAAGTGTGACTCCACCCTCAAGGGTGAGTACCAGCCTCAAGGACACGGGTCCCTTCTACAACAGTAAGGTTAGGACTCAACCTTGCTGTTGGAGCAAGGCTACATTGGAACCTTGTTGTTTTGAAAAACAAGGGTAGCCTCGAGGGTGAACTCTAGCCTCGAGGGTTGGACTATTTTTGACAACCTTGCAAGGTAATTTCAAAACCTGGCTATCTATTTCAAAACCTTGCAAGGCTATGGATCCTCGAGGGTACTCTCTGTCCTTAAGAGTGACAAGCATTTCTGACTTATGCACTGAATTACTCTTTATTTGAAAAACTGAATCCTCAAGAATTGATATTATCCTCAAGGGTGCAAGTGTAATTTGAACTATGGTTTTCAAAGTATAACCTTGAGGTAAGCTTTGCTCCTCAAGGGTACCATGTAGATATGTTTGCAATCTCAAGGGTAATTCATTTCCTCAAGGTAATCTTAACTTATGAATTTCTCGAGGAAACATTCTTCCAAAACTTCTTCTATTAATTTCTAAGCAAATCCTCAAGCCTACTAATTTCTAAAGAGTTATATCAAGGATAACTTCAAACGTCAAGGATATTTCAAATATCAAATTTACAAAAAAACCAAACCATAGTAGCATAAACCTTTCAATCATTCAAGATTCAATTTTAATGATACCCACTTGCTTCTAACCTTCGTTAGTGATCAAAATTATATCTAAGAACAGGTTATGAATCATTTGGAGTAGCTTCAAGCACAAATCAACCAGTGAGAAGAATGTGTCAAACGCATTAAATGCACTTTACCAAATTTGGTTAAATCCTCACCTACCTTCCTTCTACAACCTTAACGGATCTATTTATGACTAATAAGGAAAATGCTTTGTGTCTCAACGTAAATTACCTAGAGGAATGATGAGAGCTCAATGGTTACAAACGAAATACCAACAGTCAACAATTCCTCAGACACTATAAATGTGTGAACATTAATGGCGGCAACAACTAATGAACTAACCATTTGAGTCATAAATATTCTTGGTGCGTTGCATTTAATTTGTCATTAATTTTATTTTGTACTTCAGTGTTTATCATTCAACTCTATAGAGAGAGTATCATTGTCTTCTACGAACATTTTGTGAGGTACTCAAAGTTGGGATACTTTGAGTGGAGACTTGGATTGTATCTTGTAATGGGGAGTGGTCTCTTAAAGAGTCAATCGAGTCTGTACTGAGGCGCCAAGAGCCCGTTGTAATCTTGGAGAATAGTGGAACTCAGTGGTGATTGAGAACTGGACGTAGGTTGTAAGTTTGATCGAACTAGTATACGTGTTTATTTGATATGTCATATGTGTGATTTGGAACTATATGTCAGGATATATGAATTTTTCAAGTTTGCCCAGTGAAATTTTCCAGTTTCAAGAGTAGTATACAAACATGAACTTTTTGGGAATTTTTAGATTCCAATTTAGTAAATAAAGTATTTCCCCCCTTAAAACTATACTCAAAATGGGACATTTCGGCTTTGGAATCATCTTTATTGGACATCTAAATCATTAGAACTGAATTTTCAAAGTTGGGTGAAAATTCTGTCCAGAGATCCGAAAATTATAAAAATGTAATTGCATGTTGGAAATTAGTGGCCCAATCAAAAATAAAAAGGGAAGACAAAATATTATCTCAAGAGCAAGATTGAAAGAGTAAAATGAATGGCCAAGATTGGCTCTTGAAAAGGAAGATGACAATTAAATAATAATATTTGTGAGAAGGTGGTTTTAAGAGAATTATTCAATGTAATTAATAACATGTAAGAAGACCAGTAAGTCTTCATTCTTGGCCTCATTTTCATCAACCACATTCAGCAAGAAGAGAGAGAGAGTGGTTGAGGAAGGGAAGAGCATAAAGAGTAGAGAAGGGATCAAGAACAACTCTAAGTAAGTTCAAGCTTAAAACTCCATGATTCTTGTCACCAATCTTCAAAGCACCATCTCTAATCTCTTGAAAACTCTTGTATTTATGTTTATCAAAGAGAAAATCAAGAGAAAAGAGAGATTAGATTCAGTTTTTTCCAACACAAATAAGAAACCAAGAGGCAATTACTTCCAAAACTAAGCTCTATTAGTTGATTTGTGATGCTTTGAACTTGTGATTGGTTGTGATGATGGCTATTGTTGTTGTCTTGACGATTTGGGCTGAACAAGGTCATTGGAAAGCATGAAACCTAAGGGGAAGTACTGCCCAAATTTCAATTGATTATATGCAATATGATTTAGATAGTTTAAACAAATGGATTAGGGTATAGGAAAAGTGTTTTATGGAAGTAAGTTTTGGAAAAAATCATTTAGTTCTCTTGGGCTGAATATTTTTTATCTGAACAATGTAGTAGGAAGGAGTTATAATTTTATGAATTTGATGCTTCCAATGTGTGAAAAATTGTGTAGGGTAAAGGTAAGAGCATAAATTGGAAGCATTAAGATAGAAAATGGCACTTTTTGCCAAAATGGTGACAAATTTGGATCTGTGTGGTTTCAAGGGCAAAGAATCTGATTTTTGAAATTCTGAGCCTAGATATGGATTAAGGACACGAAATTGTGTAGGATAGATAAGGTCATAATTTTTGGGAACCCAAAATTATACCCGGTATAAAAGGAAAGAAACAGTTACCCTAAGGGTCTGTTTGGTTCAACGAAAGGGAGGGGAGGGGAGGGGAGGGGGATTTTAATATTACCTCATTTGGATTGATTAGAGAGGAAGGGAGGGGAGGGATTTTAATCTTACCTTGATTGGTTTAGAAGGGGAGGGGAGGTGAAATATCTTTATATGGACAACTTTACCCTTATTTATTTTTCCATACTTTGTAACCTAGTTTAATGAAAAATAACTATAAATGATATTTAGTACATAAAATTTTTATGATTTAATCATAAAAATTTAATATATATATATATACCTATAAGTTATAACTATACTTATTTATAAGAAATCAATGTCTAATAAACTATTATCTTCTTTGTTTTTGGTGTTAGCAATGACTATTTATAAAAATAATGTAAGCATCTCACATTCTCACGCTATTGAATTCAACAAGGGGAATAAAAAAATGTTTATTTCTTAATCATATATTAACTTATTGACCAAGCCTATTTATCGAGTCAGAAAACATTATAATATAGAGCTGGAAATATACCAGCCAAGAAATATAGAGCTGGAAAACCTTATAAGCAAGCAAATATACCAGCCAACAAATATTGACCAGGCATAATTATGTTTGCAAGTATACTAGCCACAAAGTTATAACCTATAATATACACACATTCAAAATATAATAAAATGCAAGACAACAAAACCAAGCAACATGTCATTTACCAAAATAAAGAGTTCATCATATTATAATCTTATTAGTGTAAGACAACAAGAGCCAATCACATGGCATCCCAAAAAATATGTTGCATGGCATTAAAGGCCACCAAATGCCATCATATGGCAAACAAAAATATTAATGGTGGCATCAAAGGCCAGCATAGGGCGAATGAAAGTATATAGAGTGGCATCAAAAGCCATGAAATGCCATCATAGACTAAAATGAAAAATCTTCAAAAGTATTGTCAAAGCAACAAAATGCTAATCTAACCACCAAAGACCATCTTCATGATAACTTGCTTGCGCATTGGAGGGGGCATTGAATCACAGCCCTGAGTTTGCTAACACCATTCATGAGGAAGCAATAAATGTCTGAGACCTTATCTTCATCACATCTACTATGTTGAATCAGTTTAAAAGTCTCCTCCCCTGAAATTTGTGGTGCATATCTCTCTCTAAAAACCTAACTTCCTTCCCTCATGGCAGTTGCTATAGCTTGCATTTGCTCAGCAATTAGAGCTCTATCAGAAGTTACCCATCTCTATTTGCAACAACCCTTCTAGTCCTCTTGGAGTTCTCACTTTATGCTCCAGGAGACATGTCATCTAGTTCAGTATTGTCCACAGTGATAGAAAAATCCTGAAAAGTCACATTATTTTTGGGATAGAAGTTGATCAACCTCAAAATTAGCTACTGGTGGAGGACTTGAGATACGCCTTTTCTTCATATTTGAAGGAGTGTCTCCATAATCTCCATTGGCTCTATCTTTATCATAAAGAGCTAGCAACTTTTCATAATTAGGAAGGGGTGTATTTTTCCAAACAACAGCTTTTGAGTTTCAAGCTATTAGCATCAAGACAAAATTGTTAAAAATCATATTTCAAGCTATTTCAACTTTAGCATTAGAAATATTAGGACCTGAAACAATATCAAGAGCTTGATTTTGAAATGACAAAATCGTTATATATATATATATATATATATAACTCTAGTTAGCATCAATATGTTGCTATGTTTGATGATAACAGATACCAGCCAAACAAAATATATGTAAGATGAATGTACAAACTCAAAGTATTATAGAGGCAAACAAAGGACCAAATGTTTTTTTATCTCACCTCAATCAACTGATCCCAAACTTCTTGCTCAGCTTCCCATGTGTGAGTAGATGTGTTCCATGAAAATACATTCATACCCCCTTTGAAGATATCATAAATTTCAGAATAATTCTTCTTCAAAGTCTTCCAGCGATTTTTAACCTTCTCCTTATCAACTTTAAATCCAAACAATGCGCTCAAATATTTAATTATGTTATTATAAGCAGTGGTTGTAAAAGTCCCATTGACCTTGTTACCCAAATCAAGTTCATGCATAAATGCATCAATCAAGGCATCATTCATCTTAGAACTCCAAATAAGGCTCTTTCCACTATGGCAGCATTTGCATCAGGTGTCCTTTTTGGAGCCATACTAATAAAATTATAACCCAATAAGAGTCAAACATTCTACATAAATATCAACAAAGAAACATTGTACATAAATAATAAAGTACTGAATGATTTAAGGGATAAAATTGAACATTCATTGAATATATTCTAATGACAACATTCATAAACACAAACAAACTTATAAAGGAATACATGAAAGGAAAGTAACAAACTTGAAAACAATACAACACAACAAAGTTACAACAATACAATAAATGAACTATACCAAATAACACTAAAACAAAACAACAACTAAAGTTTAGTTCCTATCATTATCCAAGACAATATTCCTAGAATTATTTCCATAGTCAGACCACATTTGTTGAGCGATTACATCCCTTATGAGCTCACCTTGAGTTGCCTCACTTCTATCACCTCTTGGAGCATGGTTATCATTATTAGAGTGATCTTCAGCTGCAAGTTCATTATATGCTTGATGGATAAGCTCTTCATCAAGCTCAACATTCATTAAGTAATTATGAAGAATGCAACATGCAGCAATGATAAACTTTTGCGGTTTTATGCTGTAATTAGGCTCTGTTGAACTTGATAAAATGACAAACCTTTTCTTCCATACCCCAAAAGCCCTTTCAATTGCATTAAGTAGTGATGCATGTCTTAAATAATTCTCTATGGTTTTGGGGTGGATTTTTGTCTGAATATTCTTTCAAATGGTAGCGCACTCCTCTATATGGCGTGATAAGACCGCTTGTTAACATGAATCCAGCATCAACTAAGTAAAATTTACCTCACGAAATCTTAAGACAATCCTCTTGTCATGATGCATCCTTTATAATTCTTGAGTCAGGTGCAATTCCTTCCCATCCAACAAGCACATAAGTGAACTTTAAATCAAAAGTTCAAGCTGCCAAGACATTTTGTGTAGGGAAGTCCTTCCTACCGTGAATGAGGTGCATCTACCATATGTACTTTAGCATGAATATGTGTTCCATCTATAGCCCCAACACAATCCTTAAAATATGGATAGAATTTGTCATTAACTTGAATTTTAGTAGGGACTCTAGTGCCATCTAGTTATACAAAGAATTTGTCTTCTAATTCAATGATAGCCCCTAACACATTATGAAAATGACAACTAATTGTCTCACCAAACCGCCTAAACCAAAACTTGACCACACAGTTTTTTGTTTTGTGTGTTAAGATGTAAATGGCTTCAGCAAATTGTTCTTCCACACTTGAAAATTGGGTAGGCTTTAGACTACCATCTCTTTCTAACATATTACACAGTCCTAAAAAAGCTTCAGGACCCATTCTAACAATATCTCGTCCACTAGGAGTACAAGTTATCCTTTACATCACTTCTTCACGTACCCTCTCTCTTTTTGAATTCATAATGTAACTTATTCTCTTCTTATTATTACACTTTTGAACCATAAAATACTGGACAACAAGACAAATAAGGCGGGCTACAAGTCTTTGACGCATTAGGAACCACTGCATCACAAATTCCTCTTCAGAACCGATCTAACAAATAAAAAAATTCTCAAATTAACTACTAGTACAAAAGGCCACCTACCATTGTCAAAATGAAATAAATAGATAGATAGATAGATAGATAGATAGATAAGTTGTAAACAGAAATATGTATAATTAACAAAAGTTTTAGATTTTTAACTAGTTTTCTTTCTTCATATATAATGTATTAGATAGAGGGAGTAGTATCAATTCTTTTATATGGGACTAATGTGCGAGATGCTTATGATTAAAACTAAAGAATCTTTTGATCCAATTCTGCTTTCATTTTTTAAGTAAGATAATCTATAGGTTATAGGATAAAATGATTTTACAAGATATGGTGAAATTAATATATTGAAATAAACAAAAACAAACGGATCATGATAGTGATAGTGCAGTATATATCTAGTAGCACAAAAGGACTTCGCCACATATTATAGGATAGTAAGACAATATATAGATTATAGGATAAAATTATATTTACAAAATATGTTGCAATTAATATATTTTAATAAACAAAAAAAAGGATGATTATAGTGCAATATATATCCAGCAATTTTAAGGGCTTCTCCCAAGATTATAGGATAGCAAGACAATATGTAGATCATATCTAAGATAAAATGATTTTACAAGATATGATGCAACCAATATATTGGAATAATCAAAAACAAAAGGATCATGATAGTGCAATATATATCCAGCAGCACAAAAGGGCTTCTCCCAAGATTATAGGATAGCAAGACAATATATAGATTATATATAGGATAAAATGATTTTACAAGATATGGTGCAATTAATATATTGAAATAAACAAAAAAAACTAAGGATCGTGATAGTGCAATTAATATAGTTTATTTGCTTAACTATGATATTCAGGAGATGCCACAGGTTTTTGTTTATATATATATATATAAGTAAGAGTACTAAACCCAACTAGAAATTAAATCAAAAGGGGAGAGATGTAGTTGTGATGCCTGTTTTAGTTAGAGAATCTGCAAGACAGTTTGCAAGATAGATACCAAAAGTTGATGCGTCTGTACAGAATACAAGGACCAACCTCATGTATGTACTCAACTATTAATTTTTTTTTGTTTTCTACAAACAATAACCACAATATTTTGAGGAAAATAGAAACAATGGATACATCAACCTTGATTATGCATAAAATATAAACAAGAATCATAGAAATAGGTATATATAGGAAGTTTGAGCAAAGGGGGACAACAATAATAGAAGAGACAAAGATGAAGGTATAGCCGAGCAAGGAGATGAAGGATGAGACTACAAGACGAAATAGTATTACCAGATGATGCTGTTGTTCGATTGTGCTTATACTTTGTTCATGTTCCCTCTTCAATCACTCTTTCCTGAAGACAACAAGTAAAGCGGCTAAAAATTAGGGCTTGCTTCTTTCTTTCTTTTTTTCAAGATGAAATAAAGGGTAGTTTCGGGTTATCATAGAAAAGCATGGGTAATTTAGTGTAATGAGGCAAAAAAATTCACCCTCCCCTCCAAATCCCCCTAATTTGGAGGGGGAAGCTTTTGAGGGGAGGGAGGAAAATTTTTAAAAAAATTTCCCCTCCCCTCCTATATTTTTAAGGTTGCCAATTGAGGGGAGGGGAGCAAAATCCTTCCCCCCCCCCCCCAATTCCCCTCCCCTC